>MDKF010103832.1:0-24701 GCA_026770625.1 Nicotiana glauca
CACACAATGCAAAACTATTTATTTTGAAATTTTGGGAACAATTCTCATATGAGGCAAAAATCACGTGCTCACACCCTACTCTTTACCTTCTAAGGTTAGGGGTAAGGTCTATATATACACTACCCTCCCCAAACCTCACTTGTGTGATTCTACTGAGTTTGTTGTTATTTAGTTGTTACAGAATTTTTATGTAACGGCCCGATAGATCATTTGAATAATAGCTCCCTTTTCTGTGTTTCGAGATATTTTATAGCTCGATTTGATGATTTATGACTTGCGCGTGTGGACCATGTTAACTTTCGAAAAGCTTATATGTAAAATTTTAAAGAAAATATCATTTTTCACTTTAAAAATGACTAGAGTTGACCATGATCAATATTTTTGGTAAACGACCTCGGACAGGTATTTTGACAATTTCGGTAGGTTCGTATGATGATTTTGGACTTGCATGCATGTTTGGTCCGGTCCTGACGCATTATGTGAAAAGTTAAAAATTTGAGTTATGAACTTAAAAATCTTGAGTTTTAATGACCGATTCTTGATTTTAGATGTTATTTTAATATTTTGAGCTTGTGAGCAAGTTTGTATGATGTTATTACACTTGTGTGAATGTTTGTATTAGATCTCGACGGGGTCAGATGAGTTTCACATGTGTTGTAGATAGTTTTGGCATAACTGATGAAAGCTAGTGTTGTAAATCTACATGTCTCGCATTTGCGGGGACCTGTTCGCAAATGCAAGGTTCGAATTTGCGATGTCAGTATCACATTTTCAAAGTGGGACAAGGGACTAGGAACTTCGCCTATGCGAAGAACAAGTCGTATTTACGAAATGGAGGGACCTCGCATTTGCAACTTTGGTGTCGGATTTGCAACACTGGAAGGCTGGGCACAACTTGTATTTTGCAAACTTTGGTCCGCATTTGCGATTGAGGGACTTTTATAAATGCGAAGGGTGAGTCGCAATTGCGATGATTGGAAGGCTCAACACTAATCACATTTGCGATCAGTGGTTCGCATTTGCGGACGTCGTAATTGCGAATAAAGCTTCGCAATTGCGATACCTGCAGTTGGATAAAATATGGAAATTTCGGAACGTAGCTCATTTTACACCAATTTTTAAACCCTAGACTCCATAGAGGCAATTTTGAAGAACAATTTCTTACCAACTTCATAGTTTAGTTACTTTAACTTGTTTTTATTAAATTTTCAGTGCTTTTTAATAAATTTCATCATCAAATCTAAGATTTTATATAGTAGAAATTGGGAGTTTTCATAGAATTTAAGAATTTTATAAAATTAAAATTTAGACACTAAGGTCAAATTTCAAAACAAATCGCATATCCGGACTCGGGGGTGAATGAGTAATCAAGATTTGATCTTAATTTAGGATTTCGACCATGTGGGTCGAAGTTGATTTTTGCTAGGAATTTGTCCTCATTTTCTTACCTTATTTGGGATTTATTCTTTTACTTAAAGGAAGAGTAGAATATTAACCATAATTATTTTACTTTTCCTTTAGGAAAGATCTCTTTCATAATTTATGGATTCCTTTCTTGGAGAAAAAGGTTGTGGCCTCTATAAATTGAGAGACGTTCATCTGTCATGACCCAAATCTCACATATCGTGATGGTGCCTATCGTAATACTAGGAAAGCTGACAATCGTAATAAACCACGCATCTTTAAATTTGGAAAACATAGTAATATAAGTTCAAGAGAAAAATCTCATAAATAGTGATAAGAAAATACCGCGACTCAATATAATATCCCCCAAAATCCGGGTATCACTAAGTACATGAGCATATATACAATAACATGGTCTAACTACTGAAACAATTTCTAAATA
The DNA here is from genome assembly GCA_026770625.1 of Nicotiana glauca. Taxonomy (NCBI): domain Eukaryota; kingdom Viridiplantae; phylum Streptophyta; class Magnoliopsida; order Solanales; family Solanaceae; genus Nicotiana; species Nicotiana glauca. The sequence continues at coordinate 1,847 of MDKF010103832.1, forward strand.
AAACTAAAAAATAAAGGATGAGAGACAAGGTCTGTGGATGCCAAATTCCGTGCTGAATAAGCTCCAACACTAGCAAACTCCGTGCCCAAAAGTACTTGGATCTGCATACGAAGTGGAGAGTGTAGTATAAGTACAATCGACCCTATGTACTCAATAAATATCAAGACTAACCTTGGGTTGAAAAAAGTAACGAGCTCAACCAATACAGTCCAAATACATATTTTTAAACAATATAAATATGACAATAATATCTTAGAGAAACTCATAATCTGTTGATACACATTACAAGAATGTAGACTTGTTTTCAGGTATAACAGTTAAGCTCAATACAGATAAAATACGCCAAGTATGATTGATATGAGAAATATCACATCTCTATATCAGCACGTCAATGTGTATGTCACATTTGATACAACACAAAGAAAACCTCATGCACTCACACTCTCGGAGTACTCAATCTGACTGTCTCAATTCTCGCTCATCGCACTGAGTCAGTCAACATTGTATGGTAGTTGCGCTCACTGCTGGTATGTCAGACTCCGGAGGGGAGAATCCTGCCCAAGCGCTCATAAAACCTACTGCAGCGCGCTGTCCGATCCCATCATGTATCAATAATACCTGTTGCCGCATGCAGCCTGATCCCATCATGAGTCAATAGTACTCGCTGCGGCACGCAACCAGATCTCATCAATATCACTCACAACAGGCCCTTCGTCCTCACTCAGTCGTCAATCTCTCCAGTCTCTCGGGCTCACAACATTTATGCCAATTAGCCCAAAACAATGCTACGTGATGTGATAATAAATGGTAATAGAGACTGAGATATGATATGCAATGATGAATGTGACTGAGTACATAACTCTAATTTAAGAAACTAACTCAATATCATAAGAACGACCATTGTGGGTCTAATAATACCAGCACATAGTCTAAACATGATTTCTTACATAAATCACATCTTAAAGTCTCTAACACATAGAGTACATTAATAACGATCACATAACACGTAATTCAGGGATTCATACTCTCAGAACTAAGTTTAGAAGTGTTACTTACCTCAAACCGTGCAAATCTCTACTCCAATAAACCCTTGTCTCACAAATCGGCCTCTGAACGCCTTGAATATAGCCACAAATAACTCGATACAATCAACTCAAGCTATAGAAATCAATTCCATATGAAAAAGTTAAGTTCTTTAACAAAAGTCAAAAAGTCAACTCAAAAAGTCAACCCCGGGCTCACGTCTTGGAATCCAACAAAATTAACAAAATCAGAACATTCATTCAACTACGAGTCCACCCATACAAAAAATACTCAATTCCGATCGCAACTCGACCTTTAAATCCTCGATTTTAAGCCTGTGAAGTTTCTACAAATTTTTCCAATTTTTCCAACCCAAAACACTAATTGAATTATAAAAACAATGATATATTCATATATATTAACCAAATCCGATTTAGAATCACTTATCCCCAATTAATTCCTTGAAAATCCCTCCAAGAACGCCCCAATCAGAGCTCCCAAAGTCCAATTATGAAATATAACTCTAACCCTCATTTTTTATGTAAAAAGGTCTGGCCAGATGCTCTTCTTCGCGATAGGGGGAAATGCTTCGTGACAACGAAGTACAAATTCACAAGCTGCCCAAAATAACTCTTCGCGAATGCGAATGACCCCACACGAACGCGACTCACAGGCTCAACACACTATCACGAACCTACTCACGCGATCGCGAAGAATAAATCGTGTGAACCCAACTTCTTCCTTTCCTCTTCGTGAACGCGACTTAACCAACACGTTCGTGATTCACTGACTACCCAAGCTCCATGATCACACACACTCTCTCTCAAACGCATAAAAAAATCCCCACTTGCCTACAACACCCTTCGTGATCGCGATCCTCCTCTTGCGATCGCATATAAGGAAACCAGCACCACCAAAAATCAACAATCTTCCAAGTTCCAAAATGCACCGAACATGATCTGAATCACACACGAGGCCTCCGGAACCTCAACCAAATATACCAAAAAGTCCTAAGATATCAAATGAACTCACTTGAAGCGTCAAATCACATCAAACAATACTAAATCCACGAATCGCACATCAATTCAAGCCTAATGAACTTCTAACTTTCAAAATTAATGCCGAAACATACCAAACCAACTCTGATTAACCTCAAATTTTGCACACAAACCATAATTGATACAACGGACCTATTCCAACTTCTAAAACCAAAGTCCAAGCTCGGTAACTACAAAATCAACTCTCGGTCAAACTTCTTAACTCTCTACACTTCTATTTTTCTAACTTTCGTAAATTCAAGCCAAAATTATCTATGGAACTCCAAATTATTATCCGGATAGACTCCTTAGTAAAAAATTACTATAAAGAGCTACTAGAACCATCAAAACTCCATTCTATATCCATTTACACATAAGTCAACATCTAATTAACTCTTTCAACTCAGGCTTCCAACCTTGGGACTAAGTGTCCCAATTCATTCCGAAACATCCACGGAACCAAACCAATTACCCTGACAAGTCGCATAATAAAAATTGAGCACAGAATAAGCAGCAAATGGGGGAACGAGACTACAACACTCAAAACGACCAGCTAGGTTGTTACATCCTCCCCCTCTTAAATAAATGTTCATCCTCGAACGGGTCTAGAATCATACCTAGAGTCTCAAATAGGTGTGGATATTTACTCTACGTCTCCCGCTCGGTCTCTCAAGTAGCTTCCTCAACTGGATGACTTCTCCAATGCACCTTCACTGAAGCTATGTTTTTTGACCTCAACTTTCGAACCTACATATCCAAAATGAACACCGACTCCATATCTAAGTCAAATCACCATCCAACTGAACCGTGCTGAAGGCCAAAAAATGAGACGCATCGCCGACATACTTTCGGAGTATGAAAACACGAAACACTGGGTGAACACTCGACAGGCTAGGCAGCAATGCAAGCTTGTAAGCCACCTCTCCAATCATCTCAAGCACCTCAAAAGGACTAATATATCGAGGGCTTAACTTGCCCTTCTTCCCGAAACTCATAATACCCTTCGTGGGTGAAACCATAAGCAGTACCTTCTCTCCTACTATGTAAGCAATATCACAAACCTTTCGATCGTCGTAACTCTTCTGTCTTGACTGTACCTCTATAGATATTCTTGAATCATTTAGGAGCATTTATTTAGATGCTAATTATTACATGATATCTATATATGCTAGTCTAGAGTCTCGACTCTATTGATTGCACCATATGTTCTTTAAATGTTATATCTGAGCAGCATTGTGATTATTTCTTGACTTAGAAAAGCATTCTTTATACCTTTTGGCTATTGATATCTTTGATTCTTGTTATTCATGAGATTATTTACTATTTCAATTCTAAGCTCTGTTAATTATATCCTTGTTGTAAGTATCTTGATGCCAATAGCCTCGCTACTACTTCTTCGAGGTTAAACTTGATACTAACAGGTACCAATTATGGTACATAATTTAATTATCAAATAAACCTTTATTATCCTTTTTCATAATTTGTCACGACCCGAATTTTCTACCATCGGGACCGTGATGGCGTCTAACATTGAACCCGCTAGGCAAGCTAACATTATTGATTATTTTACCTTTTTCCTTTATCTTTAACAATTTACCAGATGATATAAGAAAATCAGTGAAAATCAAAATGCGAAAGAATAGAATTTAATAGTTTAACTTAGTACAATTACGAAACTATAATAAAACTCCATCCAGAACTGGTGTCACAATCTCACGGACTATTTACGAATACTACAAATAATGGTCCGAACAAGAAAAATACACATCTGTTGTCGATGCCCCCTTTTTCTCTCTCTCTCTCTCTAGAGCGAGATCGGGTTTACGATATTTGGGAGGACAACTATATTCCCATTTGGAAATTGGGTTTTTTTTGGAATTGAAGAGTCACCACCTAATGATTAAGTGCATTAGGACACTAAGGGTTTTGAATTTGAAAACCAGAGTTCGGGTAAGGGCTAGATATTATCTCGAGGGGAAGGTGTTAGACACCTCTCAAGATCTACTGGTGTGGTTCCCGGCCATGCTACAATTGTGACTTTAAATGCAAACAACAAGTAGGCAAACAAGAATTACGAATACAAAGAGGGATTTTTACGTAATGGTTGCAAGGGATTAAGGAAGTTAAAGAAACTGAATTTTGATAGAGACAACAGTTTTGAAATTTTGAATAAAAGAGAAATTTTTGCCTAGTTGCTGCAAGTTAAAAGCAGTTTAAAAGCTGGAGTTTGGCAAAATAAAATGGACAAATAAGGGAAGGGGTCCTAGGTTCATACATAATATGGATCACCCCATACAACATCCGATAACTGTTTATACATGTGATGTTATCGCATGGTCATCATATCCATATCTACCTTTTCCCACCCCGTTAAGGTATTAAGCGCGAAATGGTGTCGTTACCTATAGCATGCTATTACCCGTCCCACTCCTATCAGTCCTGGAGGCTTTTTGGACTACTAATCCTAAAGGGAGGAAGCTTGTCTATTAGAGGTTTTAAAAGGATAAAATTCTAGGGCGCCAATCAAAACACATAATGCAATTAACGGGGAGGTAAAACAATTAAAGGCTCAAGTAGGCCTCTTTAAATCATAGAAATCATGTAGTTTAGCACGTCTTGCATATACTGATTAGGTCCACATTAGACTTAAGCATTAAGCGGACTGGTTCAACCCATATTTTTAGACAAGAAATCTATATTAGGCTTACCTGGTTGTAACCCATCGAAGACTGATCCAGTTAATTAGTAGCCTACTAGTTTGCCTAAGTGATAACTTATAGGCATGGCATCTACTGGTTTCAGAAGTAAAGAAGTAAACTGATTACAAAAAGTTGCCAGTTTTTACAGAATGATACGAGTTTTGCAGTTGGTTACTACTGATAGACTAATCTTAAAACGAGTGATTTAGATTTGGTTGATAGACCCTATAGGAATGTTTTCTAGCATTGTTAATTTTAAACACTTTTTACAGGTGTAACAGGAGTGCAGAAATCCTATGAGCATGGTATCTAGGATGCAATTGATATTATTTATCCTATAACTGTTTGCCTAATGATAGATGCAAAAATGCAGAATCTTAAAGACACGGTCTCTATATGTAGAATTCTTATGAGCAGGAGATCTATATGATATACAGAGTTCCTATGAGCATGGTTTCTACATGTGACAGTGCAGAATTCCTATGAGCATAATTTCTATATATGAAAGTGCAGAATTCCTATGAGCATGACTTCTATATATGAAAGTGCAGAATTCCTATGAGCATGATTTCTATATATGAAAATGCAGAAATTCAAAGAAAACTCCTATAGGCAGGATATCTACCCTTAAGAATACATAAATAACTCTCCCCTTTTTACTAAACACCCATAAGTTATTACAAATTTATTACAGACCAAATGAACCAAACTGAAAATTAAATTACATTAGAGCTTTTAAGCTACATCCAAGGAGCCTAATTCAGACCCAAGATCTAAAAATATGATATGAACCAACTGCCAGTGTCAGGTTCCAAAGCCTTTCTCTTATCTGGAGTGTATCAAAGTTCCAAGGAGTTTCAAGGACTCCAGGCAATACTTACACCCAGATACCATTACAGAACTGAATTAAAGTGCAGTGTGGAAGGGCCAGCCCTCTAATGTCCAAGTTCAGAGGGAACTCAAGGTCCCAAGGTAAGTCTCATTGGAAGGGGGCAGAACTTAGAATCTAGGAACAAGTGTAAATGCAATAGAGGGAATTAAGGGATGCCAAGGCAGGCTGGTGGTCATGCCCAGCAACATAGAATGCTGGCACACCCCTGACCAGCCTACTAGCCAAACATTGGAGAGTTAGGACCTATTGAAGGTCAAACCATGGCTTGGGCAGTAATTAGGATACTGTCAGGCCAAGGCTTTAACTCAGCACATAGAAGGGATTAGGGGTAGGGATTCATATGGGAACAGAAGCAAAGAAGGAAAAATACTTAGCATAAGTTACAGAACATGAACAGCAAACCACATAAAAGAATGAGACTACAGAAAAACACATAGGGATGAAGCAAAAATTTAAATAAAAGATATACCAGTTTCAGAAAGAGACAAGCAAAAGAGAGCAGAAGTCTTGCAAAGAAGCCACAGTACAAACATCAAGAGAGAATACTTTATGTGTGAGTGTGAGTTCAGAAAAGACTCGAGTGTTCTCTGCCTTTTCAATGAAAAAGCAGGTATTTATAGTGTGAGAAACAGGCAGAAAATAAGGTAAGGAAACAATTAAGGAACTGAATATTAATTAAGAATCAAGACCTCCTTTAATTAAGGAATTTAGATTCAAACAGTAAGAACTATTTAAGGAAAGAAATCAAATAAACAACTTGTGCAAAGTAGGCCATTAGGGGTAAATACATGGGGGTTTTAATTAAGGGAAGAAATTTAAAATACACGGTTAATACAAATAAGGTAAAGATCCATCAGCATATAGTAAATCAAGGAGGTCAATGATTTTTGTAAGTATTGGTCCATGAATGAACCAAGTCAGAAAAGCTAAGGGAAACTTTTACTCAAATAGAGTAATAGGGAAGTCAGCAAACATGGAAAGGATTCAATCAAACTTATACAAAGGAAGTATGAAATCAATCACAATTGACAGCCATTTAGAAGGGAAGTTCAACACATATAAAGAATACACAAGTAACAGGCATGAGAGGCTGAATTTAGGACAAAGTGAATGTGTCATGCAATTGCAAAATAAGTAAGTAGTAGACTATAGGAATATGGTAGTCATCTCAGAGAAGAGGGAATATCAGATAGCATGCAAAAGGCCAAGTGAAAAGGTCTTGTAGAGTTTAGCAAGAGGTTAGAATCGTATGAAGAAACAAAAATTGAAGCAATGATTTTGAAACTTAGTGAAGCAGTAGATGAAACAACTCCAGGAACTCAAATAAGTCCAAGAGATTAGGGTTTTTGAAATCAAGCAAGTTCAGAGATAAAGCACAAGTAAATCACATAGCAAGTAGCCTCAAAACTCGAATGAACCCCAAATTCTAGGGTTTTTACCATTAATCGAATCTAGAGATGAAAACAAGTAAGTTAAGCAAAAAATATTAACGGAATAAGTGTAGAAATCATAAAGGAACACGTACTTCCCAGTAGAAGAAACTCATGAGTAACATAATAAAAGATCAATCATGAAAAAAATACAGTAGAAGAATTCGTAAGAACAAGGTAGAAGAAACACATAAGGATCATAGAAGAGACATAGTAGAAGAAACATATAAGAATCATAGCAGAGCATGTTAAAAGTCAAAGAAAACCTAGATCCGAGAAGGTGAAAGGTTTAAAAGCAAAGTTTCGAAAGAACCTTTTGAGAAAACGTTTGAGACCTTAAGATAAACACAGGTCTAGGAAAGATCTAGAGAAATCAGAAGAACCTCTAAAGGTTAGGTTTTCAGAAGAAACCTAGAAATGAGAAAGGCCTGGGAGTAAAGCCGGAGACGACCATGGAACCCTGAATCGAAGGAAACCTGGGTAGAGATCTTCAAGGTCAGGCCTTGAACCTTCAGGAAACTGGTGTATAAGAGTACCAGGGGGTGGGTGTAAGATCCCCATAGCTTTTGTGGCCATAGATTCCGGTGGATCTCCGGTCTGAGATGGCAAGAGACGGCTAGGGTTTGAGAACCCTCGAGAGAGTTTGAGAGAGTGGAGGGTTTCAGAGGCAGCGGTTGGTGAGAAATGAGGTAGGGTAAAAGGGTCGTTTTAATTAAAAAAGGAAAGGGATGAAGGGAGCCGTGCTGGGATTAAACGGGTTAAATAGGGGCCGGGTTTGGGTATGATAGAAAAGGGTATGGGTCAGGTTATAATAAAATTGGGTCGTTTGATTAGGGGTGTGATTGGGGGTTAAATTGAGGCTACAATTGCAATTGAAATGGCTATGTATTAAATAACCAATTTCTCCCCTTTAATTTATATAAAAATAGTTAAAAATTGATTTTAAAACAAATTAAAAGAACTGAACTAATTAATAATATAGAAAAATTAATCTAAAAATACTAGGAATAATTTTATAATTGTAAAATGCCATTAATCGTAATATAGGCTATAATTGCAATTTTATGCAATTTTAGTTTAAAAATATCAAGTAAATTTGTAAAAAATATGCAAAAATCACCTTTATTATATTTTGGTGTAAATATGAGGATGAAAATAAATTATACACAAAAATGGTAATTTTAAGAATAATTATGGGATTTTGTACTGCTAAAATAGACAATAAATCGATTTTGCAAATCTTAGAAAATTAAGGAAAAAATACCAAAACTCTTGGGCATGCTTATGTATGCATACATATACTATTTTTGAGAATATATTGAATATATAAAACACACGGGGAAAAATTGGGTATCAACATCTGTTTGAGAAATAGATAAAAAAAGAATGAAAATATGATAGAAGGGGACGCCAAGGCCTGCGGACGCCTGCAGAACTACCTCGGGTCTCCACTGGACTGAAGGCAGAAACCTCGAACTACGGTCTATAGGGTTCAGTACCGGGATCTGCACAAGAGGTAGTATCAGTAAAACCGACCCCATGTACTAGTAAGTGTCGAGTCTAATCACGGCAAAGTAGTGACGAGGCCAGGACACAACAAACATCATAACCTCTGCAGTTAAACAATATCTAGCAAAATAACAGTAATAGAAGCTAAATAGAAATTAACGGGACGGGGCAACATGCTTTGGGGAATACCAGAATAAGAAAACGCAGAAGTGACGGAAACGAAACAATTAAGGCATTTGAACTGATAACAGCAATTAATCACAACAAACAGAAAATGAATGCACGGCATCACCCTTCGTGCTTTTACTCTCAATCCTCACTATAAAATCAATAATGAAAATGTGAATGGCATCACCCATCATGCTTTTATCACTCTTCCTTACATATAAATATAAGAAATGTGCATGGCATCACCCTTCGTGCTTTATCTCTCTTCCTCACCATATGCATCAATATAAATGTAAATGTGCACTACCCTTTGTGCTTTATCACTCTTCCTCACCATATGCATAAGTATGAGTGTGCACGGCATCAACCTTCGTACTTTATTGCTCTTTCCTTGCCCAAATAGTAGAAACAACAACATCCTGGCAAGGGATTCAACAATAGAAATAAATACATCCCGGCAGGGAATCAGCTATAACCAATCTTGTTCCAACAGTTAACTTCATAAATTAAATATCAACTTGAGCCAATAACTCAACAATGGACAAATACCAAGAAAATATCATAAGTCTTGTTCAACCTGGATAATCATCGTCATAGGCTTAGATAATACATAATAAGAATCACAACGATCATAGTATAAGACTCACGTGCATGCTTGACACCAACGTATAGATACTCGTCACCACACCTATACGTCGTACACAACACTAACACGTAGCAAATAAGACACAGCACCAATTCCCTCAAGCTAAGGTTAGACCAAACACTTACCTCAGATTCCACGGCCATACTCAAGCTTCATATACCGCTTTCCTTATGGATTTCACTTCTAATTCATGTGTATCTACCCATAATTAACTTAACAACATCAATAAATGCTAAAGAATTCAACTCCAATGCTTAATTATAGGTTTTCTATCATTTTCCCCAAAAAGTCAAAAATCGACCCGGGCCCCCTTGGTCAAAACTCGAGGTTCGAACCAAAACCCAATTACCCATTCACCCACAAGCCCGAATATGCAATTAGTTTCGAAATCCGACCCCAAATCGAGGTCTAAATCCTCAAATTTATAAAATCTCCAATTCTCCTTAAATCTCTAATTTCTACCCTTAAAAAGCAAGATTTAGGCCTAGAAATCTAATGGGTATCTATGGAAAATGAAAGAAATGAGTTTAAGAACACAAACTTATGATTTAGTGATGAAATCTCTCTTCAAAAATCGCCCAAAGTCAGATTCTATGGAAGAAGTTATGAAATTTTGGTCTAATCCCATTTGAGTTCTGTTTTTAAAATACTGGGCAGGCCTTCTTCGCATTCACAAAGGGCCTACCGCGTTCGTGAAGAGCTGCCTTGCTCAGGCTTACGTGATCGCAAGTTCTTCCACACATTCGCGAAGGTTATACCCCCATGGCCTTTGCGTTCGCGGACCATCGTACGCGTTCGTGTAGAAGAAATGACTGTTTCCCATCCCACCTCCATTTTACTATACGCGTTCATGTGACACAAGTCGTGTTCACGTAGAGCAACCCCCAATGCTCTGCGTTCACGACCCTGGCTGCGCGTTCGCGATGAACAAACCCAACCCCAGCCCTGAGTACACTTCGCGATCGCGAGAGTGGCTTCGTGACCGCGAAGCACAGAATACCTGTACACCAGAAGTAGCAACTTATACCAGATTTTCTAAGTCAAAAACACCCCGAAGTCTATCCAAAACTCACTCGAGCCCTCAAGCTCCAAACCAAATATGCACACAATTCTAAAAATATCATACGGACTTGCTCGTGTGATCAAATCGCCCAAATAACATCATAAACAATGAATTTAGCATCAAAATCAATGAAAATCTCAATAACTCTTAAAGTCACTATTTTCACAACTGAGGGTCCGAATCACGTCATATGAATTCTGTTTCTTACCATATTTTAAATACCATAATAAACCTTTACCAGGCTCTGAAACCAAAATACGGGCCCGATACCATCAAATTCAAACATTATTCAATTTCCAAACTTCTTATATTTTTTAGTTAAATAATTTTCTTCAAAAATACTTTTCTCGGGCTAGAGACCTCGGAATTCAATTTCGGGCATACACCCAAATCCCATATTTTCCTACAGACCTTCCGGGATCATTAAATCACGGGTTCGGGTCCGTTTACCTAAAATATTAATCGAAGTCAACTTAAATTCAAATTTAAAGGCAAAATTAGCATTTTTCTCAAGTTTTCACATAAGGGCTTTCCGGAAGCGCGCTCGGACTGCGCATGCAAATTGTGGAGGAACAAAATGAGGTCTTAAAGGCTTTAGAACCCCATATTAGGTTAAAACACGAGATGACCTTTTGGGTCATCAGATTCTCTACCTCTAAAATAATCGTTCATCCTCGAACGGACATAGAAGAATACCTGAGTCGGGGAAAATACGGGGATATTGGCTCCGCATATCAGACTCCGACTCCCAGGTCACTGCCTCAACAGGATGACCTCTCCACTACACACAAACTGAAGGGAAATTCTTCCATCTCAATTGATGAACCTATCGATCTAGAATAGCTATCGGCTCCTCCTCATAGGTCAAGTCCTTGTCCAACTGGACAGTGCTGAAGTCTAACACGTGGGATGGATCACAGTGATACTTTCGAAGCATGGACACATGAAACATTAGATGCACAACTGATAAACTCGGCGGCAACGCAAGTCTATAAGCCATCTCTCACACTCGATCAAGAATCTTAAAAGGACCGATGAACCTAGGGCTTAGCTCGCCCTTCTTTCCAAATATCATCACGCCCTTCATGGGCGACACCCGAAGCAACACTCACTCTCCGACCATGAATGCCACATCACGAACCTTACGGTCGGCATAACTCTTCTGCCTGGACTGAGCTGTACGAAGCCTATCTAGAATGATCTTAACCTTTTCCAAGGCATCCTGAACTAAATCTGTACCTAACAACCAAGCCTTTTTTGGCTCAAACCAACCAACCGGTGACCGACACCGCCTACCATATAATGCTCATAGGGATGTATCTGGATGCTCGACTGGTAATTGTTGTTGTAGGCAAACTTTGCTAATGGTAAGAACTGATCCCAAGAACCTCCAAATTCAATAACACATGCTCGGAGCATATCCTCCAAAGTCTGAATAGTATGCTCAGATTGTCCGTTCATTTGAGGATGAAATGTTGTGCTCAACTCGACCCGCGACCCCAACTCATGCTGCACTGCCCTTCAGAAATGCGAGGTAAACTGCATACCTCGATCAGAAATGATAGACACAGGCACACCATAAAGACGAACGATCTCACAGATATAAATCTCTACCAACCGCTCAGAAGAAAAGGAAACTGCCACAGGAATGAAATGCGCTGACTTAGTCAGCCTATTCATAATAACCCACGCTGCATTGAACTTCCTCTGAGTTTGTGGGAGTCCAACAACAAAGTCCATAGTGATGCGTTCCCACTTCCACTTAGGAATCTCAATCTACTTAAACAAACCACTATGTTTCTGATGTTCGTACTTTACCTACTAACAATTCAAACACTGAGCTACATATGTAACAATATCCTTCTTCATCCTCCTCCACCAATAATGCTGCCACAAGTCCTGATACATCTTAGCGGCGCCCAGATGAATAGAATACTGGGAACTATGTGCCTCCTCTAGTATCAACTCACAAAGTCCATCCGCATTAGGCACACATACACGACCTTGCATCCTCAAAACTCCATCATCTCTGACTGTAACCTTCTTGGCACCACCGTGCCACACTGTGTCCCTAAGGACAAGCAAATGAGGGTCATCATACTGCCAATCCTTGATACGCTTAAATAATGAAGAACAAGCGACTGTGCAAGCTAGAATGCTGCTAGGCTCAGAAACATCCAATCTCATGAATTGATTGGCTAAAACCTGAACATCCAAAGCAAGTGGCCCTTTCACCGATCGGAATATATGCAAGGCTGCCCATACTGGTTGACTTCCTACTTAAGGCATCGACCACTACATTGGCCTTCCCAGGATGATACAAAATGGTGATATCATAGTCTTTCAATAGCTCCAACCATCTCCTTTGCCTCAAATTTAGCTCCTTTTGCTTGAACAAATACTGCAAACTCTTGTGATCCATGAACACCTCACATGACAAGCCATATAAATAATGTCTCCAAATCTTCAGCGCGTGGACAATGGCTGCATGAATTGGATAATTATTCTCATGAATATTCAACTGCCGTGTATGCAATAACCTTGCCATTCTTCATCAACATCGCACCAAGTCCAATACGAGATGCATCACAATATACTGTATATGGCCCTGAACCTACGGGCAAAACAAACACTGGCGCCGTAGTCAAAGCTATTTGAGCTTCTGAAAGCTCGCCTCACACTCGTCCGACCACCTGAACTGGGCATCCTTCTAGGTTAACCTGGTCATCGAGGCTACAATAGATGAAAACCCCTCCACAAACCGATGGTAATAGCCCGCCAAACCTAAGAAACTTCGGATCTCTATGGCTGATATGGGTCTAGGCTAGTCCTTGACTACCGCAATTTTCTTAGGATCCATATGAATACCCTCTGCTGATACTATGTAACCTAGGAATGCTACTGAACTCAACCAAAATTCACACTTTGAAAACTTTGCATACAATTGACTATCTCTTAGAGTCTGAAGAACGACTCGAAGATACTGCTCGTGCTCCTACCGGCTACGGGAATAGATCAAAATATCATCAATGAAGACAATCAAAAAAGAATCCAGGTAAGGCTTGAACACCCAATTTATCAAATCCATAAAAGTTGCTGGGGCATTTGTCAACCCAAATGACATCACTAACGACCCATAATGCCAGTACCGAGTGCGAAAAACTGTCTTAGGGAAATCAAATGCCCCAATCCTCAACTGATGGTAGCCAGACCTCAAATCAATCTTTGCAAAAGACCTTGGCACCTGAAGCTAATTAAACAAATCATCAATCCTCATAAATGGATACTTGTTCTTGATGGTGACTTTGTTCAGCTGCCGATAATTTATGCACATCCTCATTGATCCATCCTTCTTCTTAACAAACAACACTGGCGCACCCCAAAGAGATACTAGGTCTAATAAAGCCTTTATCAAGAAGGTATTGCAACTGTTCTTTCAATTCTTTCAACTCTGGTGGGTACGATATGACGGACTAGAAATGGACTGCGTGCTTAGAGCCAAATCAATGCAAAAGTCAATATCCATGTCGGATGGCATCCCCGACAGGTCTAAAGGAAATGCCTCTGGAAACTTACGAACAATGGGCACAGAATCCATAGAAGAAACCTTAGCACTAGAATCATGAACATATGACAAATAGGTCAAACATCCCTTATCAACCATACATCGAGCCTTCATATATGAGATAACCCTGCTGGTAGAATGACTAGGAGTCCCTCTTCACTACAAACGAGGCAACCCTGGCAATGCTAAGGTCACGGTCTTGGCATAAGAATCCAATATAGCATGATAAGGTGACAACCAATCCATCCCCAAAATGACATCGAAATGTACCATATCGAGAAGTAGAAGATCTACGCTAGTCTCAAGACCCCCAATAACAACCACACATGAACGATAGACACGATCTACCATAATAGAATCACCCACCGGTATAGATACATATATATGAGCACTCAAAGAATCACTAGGCATAACCAAATATGGGGCAAAATAAGATGACACATAGGAGTATGTAGACCCTGGATTAAATAGAACTGAGGCATCTCTACTGCAAACTGAAATCATACATGTGATAACTGCATTAGAGGCCCCAACCTTAGGTATGGCTGGAATAGCATAACATCAGGGCTGGGCCCCACTACTCTGAACTACATCCCGAGGACGGCCTCCTGTTGGCCGACCTCCACCTCTAGTTGCCTAACCTCCACCTATAACGGCCTGACCTCCACCTCGAACACCTCAATCCCTACCCTTAGCTGGCTAAGCGGGCGGTGGAACACCCAGTGCTGGAACCATAGCACGAGAACCCTGATGCTGAGAACTACTCGAGGCTCGAGGGTAAAACCTAGCAATGTGCCTCGTATTGCCACAAGTATAACAAGACTTCGACAGCTGAGACTGCTGACCCTGGAATTGACCCTAACAACCTGAATAACCACCCTGAAACTCTGAAGCAGAGGTGCACTAATAGGAGCTAGTGGTACACTGCAGGACAACTGATCAGAATACTGCATATGAGAATCACAGCCACTTGGAGCATCGAGAGAAGCCTGAAGTGCTGAATGAAACGGTCTGGGAGGATGGCCTCTGCCAAAAGAATCCCTACCTCCAAACGAGGCACCACTGAATCTTCCAAAATGATGAGGCCTCTTGTCAGACCCCTGACTGTTCCCCTGAGCTAGAAATATTCCAACCCGCCTGGCCACATTGGCCGCATCTTGTAAAGAAATCTCGCTACCTGTCTCCTTAGCCATCTACAATCTAATAGGCTAAATGAGTCCCTCAATAAACCTCTTTACCCTCTCTCTCGGTGGGTAGTATCAGAAGAGCATGACGAGCCAAATCAATAAACCTCATCTCATACTGGGCGACAATCATAGAACCCTACTAAAGATGCTCGAACCGCCTGCGGTACTCCTTTCTTTGACTGATGAGAAGGAAATTCTCGAGAAATAGCTGCGAGAACTGGTCCCAAGTGAGAGCTGGTGACCCAGATGTTCTGGCCAAATAATAATCTCTCCACTATTTCTTGGCGGATTGGTCTCCACTATCCCCATGTTCCGAAGAACCTCATAACAACTGCCTACATAATCCTAGGGATCCTCTAAAGATATACTGCCATAGGTAGTAGTGAAGAGCTTGGTGAATCTGTCCAATCTCCACAAAGCGTATGAAGACATAGCTGATTTATCATCAGTCTAAGCTACAACACCCGGAGGAACTATCCCAACTGGCTGAGCTGTTGGAGTCTAAAACTGGGAAGCCATCTACTCTGGAGTGCGAGTAACGGGAGTCTGTTCTCTTCCCCCAGCCGGAGAGACGGCTGATGCTATATGAAGTATGTCTGCCTGAGTGAAACTCTCCATAAGGCCCACTAGACAGACCAGAGCATCTTAAAGTACCGGGATAGAGATGAACCCCTCTGGGACCTGAGCTGGGCCTGCTGGAACTGTCTAGGCCGGAACCTCATCCTCAAACTCTACCTGAGGCTCCGCCGCCGATGCTGCTGCTCTAGGCTGAGCTCTGCCCCTGCTTCGGCCCCTAGCACGGCCTCGGCCTCATCCTTTTGCCCTCAGAGAGCCGCCATTGGGGGCTCGGGCTGCTGATAAGCTGAAGAAGCGATACATGTTCTCGCCATCTACGAAAGAATAGAATAGAAGTTCAATTAGCATTGAGAAATCAAACAGCACGAGAGAGATAAACACAGACATCTCCATATCGATACCTCAGACTTTACTAAGCTTGTTCGTGAATTGTGATACCTAAGCAAGCTAGAGCTCTAAAAATAACTTGTCGCGATCCGAATTTCCTACCATCGGGACCGTGATGACGCCTAACATTGAACCCGCTAGTCAAGCCAACGTTATTGATTATTTTACCTTTTTCCTTTATCTTTAACAATTTACCAGATGATATAAGAAAATTAGCGAAAATCAAAATGCGGAAGAATAGAATTTAGCAGTTTAACTTAGTACAATTATGAAACTATAATAAAACTCCTCCCAGAACTGGTGTCACAATCTCACAGACTGTCTACGAATACTACAAATAGTGGTCTGAGCAAGGAAAATGCACATCTGTCTCAGAAATAGATAAAAATAGAATGGAAATATGATAGAAGGGGACATCAAGGCCTGCGGACGCCTGTAGGACTACCGTGGGTCTCCACTGGACTGAAGGCAAAAACCTCAAACTACGGTCCGTAGGGTCCAGTTCCAGGATCTACACAAAAATGCAGAGTGTAGTATCAGTACAACCAATCCCATGTACTGGTAAGTGCCGAGCCTAACCTCGACAAAGTAGTGACGAGGCTAGGACACAACAAACATCATAACCTATGCAGCTAAACAATATCTAGCAAAATAACAATAATAGAAGCTAAACAAAAATTAACGGGAAGAGGCAACATGCTATGTGGCATACCAGAATAAAGAAACGTAGAAGTGACGGAAACGAAACAATTAAGGCACTTGAACTGATAACAACAATTAATCACAGTAAACAAAAAATGAATGTACAACATCACCCTTCGTGCTTTTACTCTCAATCCTCACTATGCAATCAATAATGAAAATGTGCACGGCATCACCCTTCGTGCTTTATCACTCTTCCTCACCATATGACTATTAGAAATGTGCATGGCATCACCCTTCGTGCTTTATCTCTCTTCCTCACCATATGCATCAATATAAATATAAATGTGCACGGCATTACCCTTTGTTCTTTATTACTCTTCCTCACCATATGCATAAGTATGAGTGTGCATGGCATCACCCTTCGTGCTTTATCGCTCTTTTCTTATCCAAACAGTAGAAACAATAATATCTCGGCAAGGGAATCAGCAATAGAAATAAATACATCCCCGCAAGGGAATCAACTATAACCAATCTCATTCCAACATTTAACTTCACAAATTAAATCTCAACTTGAGCCAATACTCAACAATGGACAAATAACAAGAAAATATTGTAAGTCTTTGTCATCATGGATAATCATCGACTTAGGCTTAGATAGTACACAATAAGAATCACAACGATCACAGTATAAGACTCACGGGCATGCTTGATACCAACGTATAAATACTCATCACCACACCTATACGTCGTACACAACACTAACACGTAGCAAATAAGACACAACACCTATTTCATCAAGATAAGGTTAGACCAAACACTTACCTCAGATTCCATGGCCAAACTCAAGCCTCAAATACCGCTTTCCCTTTAGATTCCACTTCCAATTCACGTGTATCTAGCCATAATTAATTTAGCAACATCAATAAATTCTAAAGAATTCAACTCCAATGCTTAATTATAGGTTTTCTATCATTTTTTTCAAAAAGTCAAAAATTGACCCCGTGTTCACTTGGTCAAAACTCGAGTTTCGGATCAAAATCTGATTACCCATTCATCCACGAGCCCGAATATGCAATTAGTTTCGGGATCCGACCCTAAATCGAGGTCTAAATCTCCAAATTTGTAAAATCTCCAATTCTCCTAAAATCCCTAATTTTTACCCTTAAATAACAAGATTTAGGCCTAGAAATCTAATGGTTGTTGATGGAAAATGAAAGAAATAAGTTTAAGAACACAAACCTATGATTTGGTGATGAAACCCCTCTTCAAAAATTGCCCAAAGTCTGATTCTGTGGAAGAAGATATGAAATTTTGGTCTAATCCCATTTGAGTTATGTTTTTAAAAAACTGGGCAGGCCTTCTTCGCATTTGCGAAGGGCTTGCCGTGTTCGCGAAGAGCTGCCTTGCTCAGGCTTACGCGATCACGAGTTCTTCCACGCGTTTGCGAAGCGTATGCCCCCCTGGCCTTCGTTTGCGGACCATCGTATATGTAGAAAAAATGACTGTTCCCAGCCTACCTCCATTTTACTAGATGCGTTCGCATGACAGAAGTCACGTTCGCGTAGAGCAGCCCCCAGTGCTCCGCGTTCGTGACCCTGGCTACACGTTCGCGATGAACAAGCCCAACCCCAGCTCCGAGTACTTCGCGATCGTGAGAGTGGCTTCGCAACCGCGAAGCACAAAATGCCTCTACACCAGAAGTAATAACTTATACCAGATTTTCTAAGTCAAAAACACCTCGAAGCCTATCTGAAACTCACCCAAGTCCTCGGGGCTCCAAGCCACACATGCACTCAAACCTAAACATCATACGAAATTGGTCATGCGATCAAATCGCCTAAATAACATCTTAAACAATAAATGTTGCATCAAAATCAATGAAAATCTCAATAACTCTTAAAGACACTATTTTCACAACCGAGGGTCCGAATCACGTCATATGAATTTCGTTTCCTACCAAATTTTACAGATATATCTTAAATACCATAATTGTAACAACCCGACTGGTCGTTTTGAGCCCTAGCGCATCGTTCAGCAGTCTGAGGCCATGAGCAGCTTCATTTCAGGGGTTGTGACTTGTTCGCATGGTCGGAACTTAAATTTAGGAAGATCGAAGTTAAATTTAGATGAAAATTCTCATTTGAGAAGCTTAAAGTTGAAAGAATGAACTAGGATTGGAATTTTGAGTAAACGACCTCGTAATCAGGATCTGAAGGTTCCAGCAGGTTCGTATGATGATTTTGGACTTGGGCGTATGCCCGGATTGGGTTTTGGATAATCCGGGAGCGTTTTGGCACCTATTGTAGAAGTTAGCATTTGAGAAGGAATTTCTTAAGTTTGGATTGAAGTGCATTTCGGTGTTATCGATGTCCGTTTGGGATTCTGAGTCTGTGAATAGCTCCGATGGTGATTCTGGAGTTGGGAGCGCGATCGGAAGTGAATTCGAAGGTCCGTAGGTCGTTTTGAAGCCATTTGGCTAAAGATAGAAATTTGAAGGCTTTTAAGAAGTTTGAACGGAGGTTGACTTTTTGATATCGGGTTTGGAATCCGATTCTGGAAGTCGGAGTAGGTCCGTAATGTCAAATATGACTTGTATGCAAAATTTGAGGTCAATCGGACGTGATTTGATAGGTTTAAGCATCAGAAGTAGAAGTTGAAAAGTTCAAAGTTCATAAAGCTTGGATTGGAGGTCAATTGATGATTTTGACATTGTTTGATATGATTGAGGCCTCAAGCAAGTCCGTAATGTGTTTTGGGACTGGTTGGTATAATTGGCTAGGGTCCCGGGGGCCTCGGGTGAGTTCCGGGTGGTTATTGGATCAAAATTTGATTTTTGAGAAGGCTGGGGGCTGCCGCTTCTGGTATTTCCGCTTTTGCGGATTTGGGACCGCAGAAGCGGCCCCGTAGAAGTGAAGGAGAAGATGCAGAAGCGGCTGGTGTGGAGCAGCCCAAGCATCGCAGAAGCGACATCCGCAAAAGCGGAAGCAGCTGGGGCAGTGAGGATGTTTTAAGTTCGGGGTTGACTTCATTTCAACCCCATTTTTCTTCCATTGGAGTCGATGGGGAGCAGCTTGGGGATGCCATTTTTGTCACTTCTCATGAGGTAAGTAATTTATGCTAGCTTTGAGTTAAATACAAGGTTTATACATGGATTTAGGCATGAAAATTAGTATAAAATTGGGGTTTTGGTGGAAAACCTAGAAAATCATATTCTTGGAATTTAGCCATGATTTTGAGTATGGAATTAAGAGAAAATTATATATTTGAGTTCCTAAGGTCATGGGCGACCTTTATCTTCGAGAAATTTTGGATTCCGGACACGTGGGTCCGAGGGCATTTTTGTCAACTTTTCGTTCGGGGTTAGGAATGGTTATAAATTGGGTTGTAAAGTATAATTTAGCATATATTAATGGATTTATATTATCGTTGGCTAGTTTTGGAGCATTTTGCATTGGTGCAAGTCTTCGGAAGAATGTAGAATGCCGGTTGTGGATCTTCGGAGCGAGGTGAGTCTCCTTTCTAATCTTGTGAGGGGGAATTTACCCCATAGGTGAAGTAATTGATTATGTGCTCCTATTTGTGGGGGCTACGTACGCACGAGGTGACGAGAGTCCGTGCGTAGCTACTATTATGCTATTGTCCGGGTAGTTAGGACTCAAAAGCATGTGTAGGTGGATTAATTGTTAACACATTGGTAGCTTGAATTGCTTAACTCACATCGAATTAGTAAGTAAATTTCTAAAAGAATTAAATTTCATTTCTTAAATTGTTAAAGGAGAATTGGTTTTATTTGAATAAATATTCCTCGATAAGTTCTTATTTGACTGAATGAGCATGTACTTTATGTGTGCCTGCGTCGCATGGATGATTCACGAGCAGGATATGTATTTAATTATGGAACGGGCCGAATGTCTCGGTAATAATAGATGTATCTATAGTTCGTACCACTCGACCCTCGGCAGTGCATAATTTACATTCTGTTGGAGCGGGTCTTCGACCTCGGCATGATTTGTGCATGTTTATCTGTTACTTGGAAATTTGTAAATGTGGAATTGGCCTTATGTGGCTTGACATAAATTGACAAGATAATAAAGAACAGACTTTAGAAGCCCTTGATTTATGGTTGAAGGTGTTTGCCTGTTTGCTGGCTTCACAATCAGAACTTTTATACAAATCCATGATTATTCTCGCACTTATAGAATATGCTAATTGACCTCTAGTGAGTGTCGGAGTTGGCATCTCGTCTCTACCCCTTCGGGATTAGGCGGGATACTCACTGAGTACATGTTGATTACGTACTCATACTACACTTCTATGCATTTTTGTTGCACAGGTATATATACACCTCTAGCAGCCTATTGGGTGTAGCAGCATGGATGACGCTGGGACTAGGTGAGCTGCATCATTGAGGCGACCGCAGCTAGAGTAATTCCTTCCAATGTACTGTATTTACTTTCCGCCCTATGTATTCCGGGCGGATGTTGTATTTTATTTCTCTTATCAGTAGTCGTTTATGTACTTGTGACACCGAGTTTCTGGGAGGGTTTACAACGGATTTGTTCTAACTGTTATTATTTAAATTTGAATTCCGGTAGCGAACCTTTATTTATAAAAATGGAAGGAAAAACCTTAGATTTTCAAAAGTATTAAAAGAGGAATTAATTGATAAGTTAGTTGGCTGGCCTGACAGAGGTGGCCGACACCACCACGACCCTTAGTGGATTTTGGGTCGTGACAATATGGTATCAGAGCACTAGGTTCCCGTCGGTCTCACGAGTCATGAGCAAGTCTAGTAGAGTCTCGCGGATCGGTATGTAGATGTCTGTACTTATCCTTGGGAGGCTGCAGGACTGTTAGGAGTACATCCCTTATTGATTTCCTTATCGTGCGGTTCGATTCCTTTGAGGTGTATGCCTTTGATTCCTTCTCACTCAATCTTATGCGACGCAAGTGCTTTTCATAAATCGAAAATTGAAGGATTGTAATGGCACTATAAATGTGGTGCAGGATGATTTTCCCAGGTATAGTTGATTGGACCATTATAGTTGCATTTTAGAGGGATATTTTATTATTTCAACTCAGTAACAGAACTTCTACGAGCCTTGAGGCTAGGCACAGGTTGCCATGATGCTTATGAGCAATTATTCCGCAGTGTTGTTGTGATGGTGGGATGTATGCCTACGGGTCGGGCAGTGAATGATATGAAGGGAGGTTTACTCAGTGTGTAATCAAGGGATTTGGTATTTTATTCCCGGTAGGGGAAGTCAAACGAACTAAGGATGGTCAGAAGTGGACTGGTGGAAGTAATGAAACGTGGTGATTGCAAACGTGGTGGAGTTCTTCTCTCCATTGGGGTGTTGTCATCCTAATTGGACGTACTAAGTTTGTCGATGTTATAATCTGCTACAATTCGCTTCGCCTTTGTGGCAGGATATTGTGAACTAGTATTGGAGCTACGACTGTCGGATATCGCATGGTGCATTGGTTTAAGATCGAATCTGAATTTCTAATGTTAACGGGTCAATAAAGATGACCTTTGGGAAGGTTTAAAAGTTAGTAACAATGGTGGGTTCAAGTGCCACGAAGGTAGATTTTATCTGAGGCAACAATTGAGCAGCAAAGTATGAGGAGGGACATGTGGGAAGTGTCAGGTGGTGCTTAAAACTTCCACGAGGCCAAGTATGAGGAGCAAGGTCGAGTGGTTAATTAAAGAGATGAGTTCCGCCAAAGTGGGGGAGTGGCGGGTGTTTCATATGGGCTTGGTAGGAGGATGACTACGCGCCTTAAAGAGAGTTTGGATCGAGTTGGGGATTTTAATGATTGGTGATTGAAGCCTGCGAGTATGATGTGAAGTATGGACTATTATGCGGCAGAAGATTGATATGGCGGAAATGAGCCGCTTGAAATGGAGGAGGGTGCAGTATAACCCTGAATTTGGAAGGATGTTGCCGCATATTTAATTGATGTCCGAAAGGGGCGAATGGACTTGTGCAACTGGAAGGTGAGCTCGGACTCAGGATGGGCTATT
>MU769299.1:0-16165 GCA_026770625.1 Nicotiana glauca
AGTGAGCGCGGGTACCCAAATGGATCGGGCTGCATGTCGTAGCGAGATATGGATCGAGCTGCACGCCGCAGTGGTTACTATATGATATTATTCTGAGTGTGATTTGAGAAAGGTTGAGCCCGAGGAGCAGTTTTCAATATTTACTACTTAAATGCTATTTTACCTGACTCTACGGCTTTTAAAACTGAGATCTTATTTGATTTTCCCTGATCTTTACTGTGTTAAGTAATTTACTGCCTGATATAGAACTGCCTTGTGCTGTTATGTGCTTTCTTACTTTTAGTTATTATTTATTATTGTTACTCACTGGGTCGGAGTACTCACAGTACTCCCTGCACCATGTGTGCAGATACAGGCATTGTGGAGTCTACCCCTGAGCACTGATTCTTCCCAGATCAGGAGGCTAGTTGGAGTGACGAGGTAGCTGTTGACGTCCGCTGCCCTTATCTCTCCTATTTCATATCTTTGAGTTCCCTTCAGACTATTGTATTAGACTTTACATTTTGTAGACTTATTTTAATATTCAGTAGTAGGTCATGACTTGTGACACCTCGGTTTGGGCCGTGTCAGGTTGGTATCGTATGTTGGTATTGTTATTTCTGCATTTTATAACTGTTTAAACTTGTTCTGGATATGATAAAAGCTTAGTAATCACTAAAAGAGGTATTTGCATTGTTCTGGATGTCCTTGTCTTCACAAGAGGCGCCATCACTACCGGGGATGGGAATTGGGTCGTGACAAGTTGGTATCAAAGCCTAGGTTACTAGGTCTCACGAGTCATGATCTGGTTTAGTAGAGCCTCGCGGATCGATACGAAGATGTCTGTACTTATCCTCGGGATGCTGCAGAACCTTTTAGGAAAACTTCACATTCTTGAAATTCTGTCATACGAACTTGTTTATCCGAGTACTAAAGTTCTCTTTGTTCTATTCTCTCACAGATGGTGAAGACACGAGCTACCGGACGTGACAGACGACCACTAGTACCACCTACTGAGGCTACTAGAGGCCATGGATGCGGTCGTAGTCGTGGTCGTGGTAGAGGAAGAGCAGTAGGGGCAGCACCTGTGGATCCTCTAGTTGCCCCAGCTCAGGACCAGGCTCCAGCAGCACCAGTTTAGGAACCAGCTATGCCCATTGTGATTCCGGGTCTTCAAGAGACATTTGCCCAGATATTGATAGTTTGTACGGGCCTGGCTTAGGTGGTTTCAGCCACCATAACAGCAACAATTACTTCACAGGCCGGGGGAGGCAATCAGACCCCCGCTGCTCGCACACTTGAGCAGGTAGTGCAGGGATTACTGACTCTAGAGGCACCCCTGCTTAGCCAGATGCTCCAGTGTAGGAGTTCAGGGTTCCGGTTATGCCCGAGGATGAGCAACGTCGCCTCGAGAGGTTTGGTAGACTCCAGCCTCCGATATTTAGTGGAGCTGAGGGCGAGGATGCCCACGGTTGTTTTTGATAGGTGTCAGCGTATGCTCCGTACAGTGGGGATCCTGGAGTCCAGTAGTGTGGCTTTTACTACTTTTCAGTTTACTGGAGCTGCCTTCACTTGGTGGGAGGCGTATGAGTGGCGTAGGCCGGCTGGTGTAGCATTTTTGACTTGGTAGGAGTTCTCCACTCTCTTGTTTGAGAAATATGTACTGCGTTCCCGAAGGGAGGAGCTACGTAGGTAGTTTGAGTGGATATGACAGGGTGATATGACAATATCCGAGTATGAGATGAGATTTTCAAAGTTGGCTCGTCATGTAGTTTGGTTGGTTCCGATGGATCGTGAGCGTATCTGGAGGTTTGTTGATGGTCTCAACTACTATCTTCGTATTCTTATAACTAGGGAGTGAGTATTAGGTACCTCATTTGAGGAGGTGGTTGATATAGCTCGAGATATTGAGTCGGTTCACCGGAAGGATGGAGATGAGAGTGAGGCCAAGAGGCCTCGATGTTGTGGCATTTACAGTGGCGCTCCTTCGAGGGGCTAGTTCCAGCACAGTCGGGGTTGTTCTTTTAGGCCCGCTCAGTCGGCCTGTCCCGACTATCTTGGGGCTCTTCAAGTCATAGTCATCAGGGTTCTCGGCATAGTCATCCATCTCCCAGTGCTCTTCCAGCACAGAGTTCATCTCGTGCTCTATCTTTTCAGGGTTCTTTCAGGCCGAGTGCATCAGCTAGTCACTCTGGCATGAGGAGTTCCCTTCAGTCCCAGTTCCCAACACCCGGGAGTTGCTATGAGTGTGGATAGTTTAGGCATATGCAGAGGTAGTGTCCTCGTCATGCTGCTAGCTCATCTCAGCAGAGGGGTCAGCCCTCATCTTCTGGTCTAGTTTCTTTACCACCCGCCACCAGCTAGGGGTGAGGGTCAGGCAACCAGGGATCGCCCCAGAGGCGCAGGTCGATCAGGTGGTGATCAGGCTCGCTTTTATGCTCTTCAGGGAAGGACATATGCCATTCCTTCAGATGTCGTCATTACATGTATTATTTTAGTCTGCCACAGGGATTCCCCAGTCTTATTTGATCCCGGTTCCACCTATTCTTATGTGTCCTCATATTTTGCCCATCATTTGGGTACGTCCCGAGGGTGTCTTGCTTTGCCTGTTCATGTATCTACCCCGGTGGGCGATATTATTGTTGTAGACCATGTATATCAGTCGTGTTTGGCGACTATTGGGGGTCTGGAGACCCGAGTTGATATATTGCTTTTGAGCATGGTGGATTTTGATGTTATTCTGGGCATGGACTGGTTATCTTTGTGTCATACTATTCTGGACTTTCATTCTAAGACAATCACTTTGACTATACCGGGTGTTCCGTGTATCGAGTGGCGTGGCGTGACTGAATATGTTCCCAACAGTGTAATTTCACTCTTAAAGGCCCAGCATATGGTTGGGAAGGGTTGTCTTTCATATTTGGTATTCCTGAGAAATGTTGGAGCCGAAACTCCTAGCATTGATTCTGTCCCAGTTGTGAGGGACTTTCCCAACGTTTTTCCTGCAGACCTGTCGAGCATGTCATCGGACAGGGAGTTGATTTTGGTATTAACCCGGTGCCGAGTACTCAGCCCATTTCCATTCCTCCGTATCGTATAGTACTAGCTGTGAGCACATGATTTTTGCCCTACGAGAATTACTCCCAGAAAATTCAAAATAAAATAATCTTTTCTTTGTTTGCAATTTTGTGAATGTTCGTGGCATTTTTTTTAGTAATTGTTTGCATTTGTGAGTGCATGTCTGTTGGTAAAATTAATAAAAAATACAAATATATGTTGCAGTTGTATTTACAATTTAAATAGATATTTTGGAATCAATCAATAATAAGTTGTTTTACAAAAAATGAAAATCATAAAAAATGTACATTTTGCATCTTTCAATGTTTAAATGTCAAATTGTGTGATTATTTTTTTTTAGTATTTAATTACTTGTGATAAATATTATTCAAGGTGGGTTAGTATTTTTAAGTCAATTTTGGTTAGGATTTTTGGTTTTAATTTTTGAACTTAATTTAGGAAGAAAGTAAATGAAAAGTTGATAAAAAGAGAAAGGAAGTGATATTGGGCTAAAATCCCCTGGCGCAATTGATTTTCGCCCAGATACCCCCCAAATCCAGCCCAATCTCACACCCATACCAGGTCCAAACCTTCAGTCTCAGAGACATGCGAAACGACGTAATATGGTGACAGAACTACATCGTTTCAATGCTAATTAATCAGAACCGTTAACATCAACTTGATCCAACGGTCCCAAACGTCCCATCCTCACCCGATCCAGCCCCGACCCATTTTCCCGGATCGACCCAGACCCCAACCGGCGAAAACAACCTCGTTTCACATTAGTGAATTGATCCAAGTCGTTGATCTCAGTTGATCTAACGGCTTGGATTAAATCCCCACCCCAGTATATATTTGTTCCGCCCGACCCAGCCCCCTCAACCCCCCTCCCCCCACTTTCTCATCTCTCACTTTTCAGAGACAAAATTCACACCATCGTCCTCCGCCGTGCACCGTCGCCGGAAATCACCTCACGGCGGCGGACAGTTCCCAAACCACCCCACCTTAACACCACCGAACCACCTCAACCTCCTCTTTCTAAATCCAAACTCCCCTCCCATCGAATCATCATAGAACTCATCAAATGTTGAATCGAAATAACGAACCCTAGCACCGCCACAGTTTCCTCGGTGGCGGCGCCACCTCCAAACGCACCCAAATTGACACCCAGGATTCCTCTCCCCCTCCCTATTCCGGAACCCCAAATAGCTTACCTCGAGTCTGTCCATAGTCCTTCGAATCTTAAATCTAAGGTTCGAAGCCCTTAAATTCCCAAAAAATCAAAATCATCACTTGTCGAAGATTTTAGACCGCGATAGCCTTTATTCGTGTGTTTTCANCGGTTCGAAGCTTAAATTCCCAAAAAATCAAAATCATCACTTGTCGAAGATTTTAGACCGCGATAGCCTTTATTCGTGTGTTTTCACATGAAAACACACGATTAAGGGCTATTCTGGTCAAAAATTTGAGGAATTCCTTCAAAGATTTCCATCACTACTAACAGTAAATTCCTCACACCATTTTTCTTTCTTTTTTTCCTCTTTTATTCCTTTTTATCCATCTTTTCTTCTCATTTCTTCTTCTTCCTCTTTCTGAATAGGCTAATTAAAATGTGAATTGGGATTGAGTTAGAAATTGTTAATTGTTTGGTTGATGTTAGTTTTTGTTGACTGAATGTTGTTTGTAAGCCTTAGGAATAGTTTTAACAATATTAATCGTTTTCTGTTTATATGTAGAAAATATTGTATTTGAAATAGATTAATCCTTAGAGTGTGAGGATCCTTAATTAGATTTTTGATGAAAAGTTCAAATTGGACCTGTTAACTCGGGCCATTTAGACCCAGGTTCCGCCTATTTGGGTCAACTCGACCCAGTCTGGTAAGGGTTAATAACAGGGTCGGTTTGGGGAATTTGGACCTTTAATGTTATAATGAGAGCTTATTAAATGGCTTAGGATAAGTGGTATGCCAATAGTTTTTCTCATGCCAGGATTAAAATATAGGTTGTCATACTAGTCGAACTAGAATAATGGAAAGTGGGGGGTAAAAGGGAACTGACACCCTGTTAAGTACCTTTATTAGTGGAAAAATCAGAGAGTGATGGGGAATTCACTTTCTTAGTTGAGCAAATGCTTTCAAGATATGGAATGGTTTTAAAATCTGGATATAAAAGACAGAGGTGAACACTGAGAAGGGGGGATTTTGAGAGAGCTAAAAAGAAAGAGAGAGGAGAGAGAATCAGAGAGCGGAAAATTTCTGTAGTAAATTTTGAAGTTCTTTAATCTCAAAAACAATTTCTGGTTTCTCTTTGAGTGAAAGATGGATTGAACTTAGGATATTGAAGGAGTTGGTTCGATTTTGTTGATTAGGGCACTGTTTCATTGAGTTTTTCTATTTGGAGTTTTCTCTTTCATTGCCAAGGTGGTAGAAATCTGGACTGGTTATTTGATTGAAGTCATTTTTTGGGTTGTGTTACCCCTTTTACCTTCAGAATCATTTCACTTTCTTTTTGCGATTGCTGGGGCGTTTGATTTCACCTTGGTTGGTTGTTTGTTGCTGATTCTGCTGCTTATTTGTTGACCAGTCACCCTTGTTTTCTTTCTACATTCCAGGTACTCTCATTAGCTCATAAATGAGGACCAATTGTTTGAACTTCTAATGACTTGAAATATGTGAAATGAAGGTTGCATTTAAGTGAATACTTCTGTTGTTTACTGTCAAATCGCATTAGTAGTTGGATTCAAAACTATGATTGTCGATTGAGTCTCCTTTCCCTGAAGTTTATGCATAAGAGATTTTTATGAGAATATTGCTCGTGTACATTGTTAAATGAATGATGGACTATGATACATTTAGCTTTACATTTTAAGTTAATAGTAGGGATTACTGTTTTGTGTTCATGTTGAAGAGAAGAGATCAGTTATGTTTTGCCGTTGATTATTCGGATGTTAAGGGATGGCTTATTTAAATGAATGTTCATTCATTATCATTTGTTCTAACAACTTGGTGTAAGATCTAATCCTATTAGTGATACCCAATTCATTGCAATAAAGTCATTTGTCATGTTGTTTGTTGATTATTTTATATTGAACTAGTGCATTTTGAAAACAATCACCCATGAATTCTTAACTGGTCCTAACCTTGGAAAGTCTGCAGGCTTAATTTAGTTCCTCATATGTAAGCTTCGTTTGCTTTGAAAGGGTAAAAGCAGTTAGGTCTCGTTAAAGGGGCATTCGAATCACATGTCCATGGATTTGCAATGACAAATTATTTGACGTCAAATGGTAGTTAATTTGTGTGACTGGGAATTCTGTTTCACCATGCAGTGCATGCATCATTTTTATGTGTTTTACATCAAATTTAAGAGCTATCAACATTTTGTTTAATTTTAGATTTTATGGGAAGTAATTGGTTTCAAATAAGCTTGTTGAATCAGATGTGGGCTGACAATGTTGGTCCAATTAAACAACATCATTTGGTGGCTCTGGGTTTAGGCTTCATGTAAAGCCAATCCGATCATAGGCTCGTGGGGCTGCGGAAGGGCCTTAAATCATTTGACTGGCCCAGGTTGCGAAAGCTTGTCTTGGTTAAATTCAAAACCCCAATTACCCCGCTAGGTTTGGACGTTAGTCTAGACATAATTTGAATCCTTAAATTCTGTTAGTCATTAGGGTAGGAGGTGAGCCATAATTAGATGAATCGCATTTGGCCCTCGTGAATTAATTTAGATATGCTTTAAATAGGATGAATTGAGGTGCGCCGCGCCAAACAAATTACATCGTGTGGCCCTCTTTAATTATGTCTTAAAAAACCTTCGAATTCGAGGCGTGCCATTTAGCAAATTTCATGGCCCTCGTAAAGTGCAAATGCGTAGTTTCTTTGAGGCGCGTTATTCAATAATTTTACCTGCCTAAACTCGGGTGCACATTTATGTGACCCAAATCTAAATCCCAGCGAAGTTAAAATATGTCGAAAATCATGGGTGCATTTATGTGACATGGTTTGAGACTTGTTTTAGCGACGTTGCAATCTTCTTTAATTAAAAAACAATAAAAGCAGTTAAAAAGTCAAAAGTTGCACATAGGTTCATAGTTGTTTAAAATCAGATAATTAAGCCAAATATAACAGTTGAGCGACCATGCTAGAACCACGGAACCTGGGAATGCCTAACACCTTCTTCCGGGTTAACAAAATTCCTTACCTGGATTTCTAGTTCGCGGACTGTTAAACAGAGACATTGTTTTCCTCGACTCGGGATTTTGAACCGGTGACTTGGGACACCATAAATCTCCCAAGTGGCGACTCTGAATTTTTAATAAAATAATACCGTTTCAATTGTCCTTTAATTGGAAAAACTCCCTTTATTATACCCTCTCCAGGGGTGTAGTAGGAAAAAGGAGGTGTGACAGTTATGGCAACTCTGCTGGGCACTGTAACCCAGAACTTTGGTTGAGGGTTCGAGAATTTGAGCTTGGAATAATTATTGTATTTGGCTTTATTTATTATCTTATTTTTATCACATGCTTGGGCTTAAATATTGGAAAAATTGAAAAAAAACAAGAAAAGGGGGAAGGAGAGAGAAATAACAGTATAGAGGGTTAAGAGAGTTAAATCACCTATTTTGAAGATAGCAATGCCTAAATAGTGTCGAAATTGTGCCGAATTTTGAAAAAATGAAAATAAGTTTAGTTTGTTTTGTTTGCCAAATAAAATGAAAAAAGTGGGAAAAGAAAAAATAATATTGTTTTCAAAAAATTAGCTTGTTCTTATTTTTAAATAAAAAAGAGAAACAAGGTTTTTGTTTCCAAAAAAAATATAGTTTGTTATGGCTGAACTACATAAGTTTTATTCTCACCGGATGTGAGATACGTAGGCAACCCCTGTCGGGTCCAACTTCCTTTTTGCAAAAATAGCCTAAAAATAACAAAAAACAATTTTATGTTGTTCTAAATAAGTTAGGTGACGTCGTTGTTGCAAAAAATAGCCAAATATTGCCGAAAGGGACTTCGAAAGGTCGTTTTTGCAAGAACAACCACCTTTGGTCATTTTTCAAAATTTTTGGCCGGTTAGCAAACACAGCCTTTAAATCTTCTTCGAAGTGCTGAAAGGCCGTATTGACAAGACCGTATATTTTTATGAAATTTTTGAGAAGACTGTGGTGATTTTTTTATATAAAAAAAATTATTTGTTAGTCTATTTTTAGGCTATATTGCCATTTTGATGTTAGAGTCAATTGGAGTCCATTGATATTGTAATAAATGTGTCATAATAAATACATTTTTCTTTTACGTAAAATTTGAAAAAAAAATCCATTTTTTTAGTCATTTGGCACTTATCGGCTAGAACTACGCACGGTCTGATTCATGCAGGGACATGATACGTAGGCAATCCACATAAGATTCGATCACCACTAAAAGAAGAAAAAAAGAGGGAAAAATGAAAATAATCAAAATAAGGGAAAGTTTGAGAGATGTTAAAAAGGGGGCACAATTGTGAAAAGCCGGAATGACGCACGCAACTGAAGCAAATGTATGATAGTAATGGTTAACTGGCTAGGTGCATTGTATCCCAACGTGCGATTGCATATATGTCAAACTCTATAAACTAACAAGTTTGTTGCTTGTCCAGAAAATCCAAGCAGTTAGTTTACCTAGAGCGTACTGGCACATTGCCATTATCAAACTAGATCAAAGGGACCAATACTAGTGATCATGTCTAGCCCCGATAGAGAAGGAAGCGCTGAGGTAGAAGAGGTAGACGTGCAAGAGATGAAAGATGAGATGTACAAGTTGAAACAAGAAATGGCTGAGATGTACCAGGCCTGGACGAAGGGTCAGCCATCACCAGCCTATTGTGCTAACCCTATATTCCTCCCAATACCCACCGAGTCTCCGGAGCAGCTGATAATAGGTGATTAGCTATAATTAGGCCCTAAAGAACCACCTTCTTGTATAGTTTTGATAATAAAAGTGATAAAAAAATGCTCTGATTAGAGCTTTTCATGTTTTGCAGGTGATACATGACAATAGAAAGCTATGGAGTACTTTTGGAATCAAATATGGAGAAAAAGAGGCTAATCGTAAAATTCCGCCAAGTGAACCACATGAAGCAGCTCAAGCCAGGCCTGAAGAAAGACTGTCGCGGTTACACCGTAAATGCGGAAGAACCGCGGTAGAGTGTACTCGCGTGCAACTGAAGAATCAGAGAGCATGTTTGTCGCGGTTTGACCGCGACCACGGCAGAACCGTGGCACAGGCGGAAAAGTTCAGGGACCTAAGTGCAAAACACAGAATTTTTAGCCCAAAACCCTATTTTAAACACTAGACTTCGTCGAAAGGAAGCATGTATTTGTTTAGAGAGTATTTTGGCAAGGAAAACAATCGTGAGAGATCACCAAAAACATCATATCTTCTTCTTCTTTAATTTTTCTTGCAATTTTCATGATGAACATTATTCTAGTTTATTTATCCATAATTATGAGTAGCTAAATCTTTTGTCTAGGGTTTTGATAGAACCTACTGAGGGATGAACTTCTTGTTTATGTGAATACAGCTTGCCAGTTTTAATTTCTATTTGTTCAACTACGTGTTTGTTGTAGTTAATTGACAGGATCCTCAACTACATGTGCCTATTTAGTGTGCGTAACTCGAGAGAGATTGCATATTTAGGTGAATGTTGAGCAACACCACTCCCAAAGTATAAGAGGGATCTATAACTGCAGGTTTAAAAGTGGGATTAGGAATAACAAAGCCTTGGGTGCCATCTTAAGTGAACTGTGATAAACAAATCTCGCTAGTGTATCTCGGGAGAGTGCATTTAGTATACTACTGTGATTACTCGGGATAGATTTACGGTAAGAATAGTGTTCATGATTGATAGGAATGTGTTGGTGAATTTTTTTGAAACATAAACAGAAGAAACTCCATCAATAGGGGAAATCATTAACTTAGCGCTTTCTCACTATTGTTTACAACTTAGCATCTTAGTTTGCAACTATTTACTTACTGTTAATCTTAGTTAGTAAGAACACCCTCAACTAGGATTCTCAACATTTGGGAAATTGATTCTAAAGAGTTTAGTAGGTCTAAAGATAGTGATTGATAGGTTAATTCTCTGTGGATTCGACTCTGGGCATAATACTCAGGTTATATTTGCAACGTCCGCATTGTCCTTTTTATAAGGCATAGTTGGGCATGATCAAATTTTGGCACCGTTGCCGGGAAATTAGCGGAATTATCAATTACCATTGATAGAAATACAAAAATTCTTAGTGTAGTCAGTTTTCTCTCTACCCAATGTTTCATTGAAATTTTGACTGTTGTTGATTTGGTTGCACATGTGTATGCCTAGAAATTCTACGAGAACTGGAGAACTACTTGGAGGACTCTCAGACCCCGAGAAAACATTCTGGACATTGAACTGTGCCAACAAAAAACTTCAACAATCCCAACAAACACACAAACTCGAAATTGACATGGGAGACGTAAACAACCCCAACGGAAATGTCAGGAATGAGCAAGCTGGCTTAAATGCCAGAGAAGTGGCACTTCTTGTGCTTGAGAGTGCACTATATGACTGGGTATAACCCACAGCTAACAATCTGGCCACTGCCATTGTTGTGCCTGCAATACAAGATGAATCGTTCCAGATCACAAATAACATGCTGCGCTTGTTGAAAAACAAGGGACTCTTTTCTGGGACACAAATAGAAGATCCTCAGAAGCACTTGAAGAACTTCATGTCTATTTGCAAAACTCAAAGGCAGCCCAACGTGACTCCGGAAGCAATCAGGTTGTTATTGTTTCCATTCTCGGTGATAGGAGCTGCTCGGGTTTGGCTAAACTCAATCCCCATAATCTCTATAGAAACTTGGGATGAGTTATTCAAGAAATTTCACAACAAGTTCCACCCGCCCAACAAAACTGCTCAACGAATTGATGAGATCGTGAGCTTCAAACAGAAACCAATGGAGACACTGCATGAGACATTGGGTAGGTTTAAAGGAATGTTCGTTATGTGTCCCCACCATGGTGTTCCAGAATAGATGTTGGGAAAACGGTTTTACATGGGACTGTCAGATAGCATGAAGAATATTGTAGATGCCTCAGCTGGTGGGTCATTCTTGAACAAAACCTAGAGAGAAGGTCAGAATCTGCTTGACAAGATGGAACAGAATTCGGGGTGGACGACTAGGAATGCACCTATCCCTCCAGTGGTGCACTCAGTGACTCTTGATCCCTCAAATTTCCATGGATGAAAATATGGCGACCGTCCTGACACATATGAGCATACTTACCAAAAAAATGGAGGAATCAGGGCAGAAACATCAATTACAAATTGTAGACACTACCAACGGGGGCTGGTACACATCTTGCATTAGCCAGCCAATTGGTAATCCTTGGAATGCAGAACATGATCATCATCATCAGCACCCTGAAGACATGAACTATGTGTCCAACTATGAAGGCCAGAGATGGGGCAATCAGAACTGGGGTTAGCAAAATCAGCAGCAATACAGGCCGGCACAGCCACAGTTTAACAAAGGAAACATGGGAGGTATGAGACCCCCTAACAATATGGCACCTTATCCTAGGCCATAGGGGTACAACAATCACAATCAGCAGCAAGGGTATCCCCTACCTTAGCAGCAGCATGGTGGGAGGCAAGAAGATGGGTTCGCTAGACTTGAAGCAATGATGCAGCAGGTTATTGTGTCCAATGTAAAAATGAATGAAAGAGTAGATTAACATGATGCAGCAATCAAAAATATTGAAGTGCAAATGGGCAAGATTTCAATGTCTTTGAACAATCGTCCTCAGGGGACATTACCTGCAGAAACCTAGATAAATCCAAAAGATCAAGGCCCAAAGCAGCTGATGGCGGTGAGCCTACGTAATGGAAGAGACCTGAATGTGGAGCAAGAGAGAGCTAGAGAAACTAGACAGGCTAAGACACTCATACTAGTGCCTATTGAGCTGGATGAGTCAACGAAACTGACAAAGGTGACAGTCCAGCCTGCTCAGGAAGAGGAGAGCATTCAGCAGGAGACCGAGAAAACAGCTGACCCAGTTAAGGAGCCAGTAATTGAGATAGTAGCTGGTAAAGATCAGTCCCAAGTAATTGGGAAGAAAAGACCTCCTGCACCTTTTCTGCAGATATTGGCCAAGCATCAAAAGGAGGAATAATATAAGAAGCTCTTTGAGATGCTTAAACAAATCCAGGTAAATATACCATTTATTGAAGCTTTAAAGGAGATGCATGGATATGCAAAAAAATGATGAAGGACGTGATGTCCCGGAAGTTTGACTTCCAAGACTTGGCCACG
The DNA here is from genome assembly GCA_026770625.1 of Nicotiana glauca. Lineage (NCBI taxonomy): Eukaryota > Viridiplantae > Streptophyta > Magnoliopsida > Solanales > Solanaceae > Nicotiana > Nicotiana glauca. Next base: position 12,361 of record MU769299.1, read on the forward strand.
GTTATACTTAGTCAACCTGTAGTACGGTGGTATCTAGACTAATTGCCGAAAAGTTGTCTGATCCAGGGAGCTTTACAATTCCATGCACTATTGGTAATTTTGCCTCTGCTAAGGCACTTTGTGATTTAGGGGCCAGCATTAATATTATGCCCCTGGCTATTTATAAAAGGTTGGGCATTGGGAAAGCTAGACCCACTTTCATGTTGTTGCAGCTAGCCGACAGGACCGTAAAACAACCGTCTGGGATCCTAGATGATGTGCTGATTCAGGTAGGGAAATTTGTGTTCCTTGCAGATTTTGTGATCCTTGATTGCAAGGTGGATGAAGAGATTCCTATAATCTTAGGAAGACCATTCCTGGCCATGGGGAGAGCTTTAATTGATTGTGAGACTGGGAAGCTAAAGATAAGACTAAATGATAAATAAATAACATTCAATGTGAAGAAGTCTATGAGGCGACCAAGCGAATTCTCTAATTTCTCTCTTATTGATGCCGTGGATGTAATCGTAGAGTCTGACAATGAGGTGTTGACTGTGGTGGACCCTCTTTCTGCATGTTTGATGAACTTGGATGAAGTGAATGGTGAGGATTTGGCAGAATGGGTGTTGGTATTAGAAGGTAGAGAGTTCTAGGATAGAAAGCTAGAATTCTAGCCCTTGCACTTAGAAAAGAGGGAAACCCCTCCAGCCAAGTGCTCTATCGAAGAACTACCAAAGCTGGAGTTAAATCCTTTCCCCGCCTACCTCATGTATGAATTTTTGGGGCCTGACTCCACATTACCTGTTATTATCTCATCTAGCTTGTTAGATGTACAGGCTTAACTGCATGCACAAGATTCTACTGGAAGAGGATCACAAACCTTCCAGGGAACACTAGAGGAGGCTGAACCCCAACATGAAGGAAGTGGTGAAGAAGGAGGTAATAAAGTGTTTAGATGCGGGAATTATTTTCCCGATCTCTAACAGCAGCTGGGTGAGCCCAGTTCAATGTGTTCCTAAAAAGGGTGGCATGACGTTTGTGAAAAATGACAACAATGAATTGATATCTATAAGAACCATCACAGGCTGGAGAATTTGCATGCACTATCGAAAGTTGAATCTTACCACCCAGAAAGACCACTTCCCACTTCTCTTTATTGATCAGATGTTGGACAGACTGGCAGGGAGGTCACACTTCTATTTTCTGGATGGGTACTCAGGGTACAATCAGATCTCCATTGCACCGAAGGATAGAGAGAAGACCTCCTTCACCTGCCCGTATGGTATTTATGCCTTTAGACGGATGCCCTTTGGCCTATGCAATGGACCTGCCACATTCCAACGGTGCATAATTGGTCATATTCACTGACATGGTAGAGGACATAATGGAGGTGTTCATGGATGACTTTTCAGTGGTGGGGAATTCATTTGATGAGTGCCTGATAAATTTGATGCGAGTGCTGAAACGGTGCATCGATACTAACTTGGTTCTGAACTGGGAGAAGTGCCACTTCATGGTACAAGAAGGCATAGTCTTGGGGCACCGGGTGTAAAGCAAGGGAATTGAGGTGGATCGTGCGAAAGTGGATGTAATAGCAAAGCTGCCTCCCCCAACCTCAGTCAAAGCAATCAGAAGCTTCCTTGAGGACCTCTCTCTAAACCCAGACTACTGCGGTTCCACCGTAAATGCGGTAGAACCGCGGCAGACCCAGACGGCCCAGGTACGCGAAATTTTTGTTTTATTATTTATTTTTCTTCTTTTTCTTTACCCCCCTTTTTAATTAACACAAACCCTCAGCAAACCCCCTCATTTCCATCAGACCTATTATCAACAACCCCTTTCTCTTTTTCTCTCTCAAATCTCCTCTCTCTCTCTCACCAAAACTTCATTGTCATTTTCCCCACAACCCACCATCCCCATTGTTCATCAAGGTAAGTTCTTCCTCTTCTTTCTTATTTTCTCTCTATGTTCTCCTCTAATTAGTGTAATGTAGCCTAAATTAGATGAATTAAATCCTACGTAGGAATAGTGTTAATATTCTTTAAATTTTTGCTTCTTTTTCTGTTTTTATTGTTGTATTTTGCTTCTTGTGGACTTGTGTGAGGCTTAAAGGTGTGGGTCTTCATTGTGCTTCAATTGTGGGGGATGTTTAGATGATTTGGAGGCCTAGAAATAATTTGTGTGACGTAGTTTGGTGGAGGGTCCTATTTAGCCGAAAATTGGAGGTTTTTTATGATATGTTGGAGCACTTTGTACTCCCCTTAGGTTGTGGTGGTGTTGTATTTGGTGTAAACCCCTTGAAGGAGCAAGTGTAGGGTGTTGTATGTCAAAAATTGTAAGTTAGTACTATTGTGGGGCCATTGTGGGGGTTGTTAACCTTGAGCACTTTACTAGTTGGGGGCTTGGCATAGTTGTAAGAAAGAAATAAATTGGGGATCCTATTTGGTGCCATCAGGTGGTGAAGTCTAAGTACCCATCCGAATGGCAATAGTTAGGATGCATTTGATGGTTCTCCTGAACTATTTGCAGGTGATATGGCTCGTAAAAGGCAAAATACTGCGACAGGCACTTCCCAAGCGCCTACATATGATGCCCCAGGTTCGAATCACAGGTGGCAGAGGACGACTTTCATGCCAAGGCCTCCAAGAGCTTCATCCCTGAGATTCCTATTGACAGGGCAGCTCTCCGTGCAGAAAAGGAAGAGATGTATGAGGAAATCAAGCAGAGGGAGATGGATTTCTTATTTGATGAACCTGAGACAGTGAACGTCATGCTAGTGAGGGAGTTTTATGCGAACTGCCCATTTCATATGTTGCGGGAGGTGATTGTGCGGGGCAGGGTTATAGATGCCTCAGTTGAAAAGATTCGCCATGTGTTAAGGCTGCCCAGGTTCATTGGTGACATCGACTATTACCAGGAACCACAAGGAGTCACTTGGGAGAATATGACTGAAGTACTCTGCACAGGGGGTCAACCACTCTGGTTACATGACAATATCACTCTGCACTCCAAGTTATTCACACATTTGGCTAAATGTTGGTTCATCGTCATTTGAAGCTGGTTCTTGCCCACAGGTAACACGAATGATGTGAACTATCAAAGAACTCTATTGAGGTGGTGCTTCATCACTAAGAAAGATTTTGATGCGGCGAAGATAATTGGTGATGAAATGATCCTGCGGTCTCCGCTGTTGTCAAAGGGATTCTACTTCCCTTCATTGGTGATGAGGTTGTGCTTGCTGAAAATGTCCCAACCAATCCTACTGATGGATCCTTGCCCGCTAAAGCACCATTCAAAGTGTCAGGCATCAGAGTGGGTTGAGATACACCTGCCACCATTCAGATCGATGATGAGGATAAAGCCCCAGCACCATCTAGGAGATCTTATGACAGAGCCGGACCCTCTCGGCAACACCATAGTGGGGCAGGCTTCTCTAGATCCCAGTCTACCAGGCCTATGTTGCATTCTGTGGAGGAAGAGATCACAGATCTTCGCACCTCGGTGGATGGCCTACACTCACGTATGGATGCCATATCTCAGCGGCATGCCAGGTTTGAGAGCCGAATCATGGTGTGGTTTCGTGCTTTAGGGAGAGCTTGTCATGTGGACCCCAACACCATCTTAGACTCCGATTGATGCTCAGGGAATTCTTCTTACCCTTCTGCTCTTTATTTTTGATATGGCATGAGGATATGCCATAATTTTTAGTGTGGGATGGGAGATTCGCTCTGGTAGTGTATTGTAGTGTATCTAGACATTGAGTATGTTGTAATATTAGATTGATGTTGTTGTGTATAATTGACTGTACTCACATTAGAAGTAACTG
>MU769301.1:5529-21590 GCA_026770625.1 Nicotiana glauca
CTATTTTCTCGCACTTGTATATTATATTTGCACAGGTTTATTGTGGTAGGTCCTGTCTAGCCTCGTCACTACTTCGCCGGGGTTAGGCCAGGCACTTACCAGCACATGGGGTCGGTTGTGCTGATGCTACATTTCTGTGCCTTTTTGTGCACAGATCAGGAGGTAGCTTACGGACCGCCGCAGCAATTCTAGATCGGGAGTCGACCTTCAGTCCAGAGACTCTCAGGTAGCTTAGCTGACGTCCGCGGGCTCGGAGTCTCATCTATGATATTTCAGTTTGTTTGTTTGCATCGAGACAGACTCATTTGTATCTTTCTTTCAGACTGATGTTTTTAGTACTCCTTACTAGTCCGTGAGTAGTGACACCAGATACTGGGAAGAGGCGTATTTTGAAACTTCTGCATTTTATATCGTTTTGTTAAAAACTAAAGTCTTTCGCACTTATTTAATTATTTTTAGAATAGTATGTTGTTGAGGGTGAATAAATAAATATTGTATTGTTTGGCTGGCCTAGCTACGTTAGTAGGCGCCATCACGACGCCCGATGGTGGGATGAATCCGGGTCGTGACTCGTTTGATTGGTGAGATTTTGATATAAGGGTCGGAATGGAATTCCGAGAGTTGTTGTAGCTTCGTTGAGTCATTTGGGATGTGTGTGTAAAATTTCAGGTCATTCAGACGTGGTTTGGTTGGTTTTTTTTTATCAAGAACGTATTTCGGATGATTTTTAGAAAGTTAGGCTTGAATTCAATGTGTTTTGAGTAATTTGATGTTGCTTGAGGTGTTTTGATGATTGGAACAAGTTTGAATAAGGTATTGGGTCATGTTAGTGCTTTTGATTGAGGTCTCGTGGGCTTCGGGGTGATTTCAGATGGTTAACGGAAAATTTTAAACTTGAGTGAATGCAGAAACTGTGCTGCTTCTGGTGTTTTCGCACCTGCAATTTGGGGACCGCAGGTGCGGCGCCACAGGTGCGAGGGAGAAGGCCGCAGATGTGAAACTTGGACTGGAGATCAGATACCGTAGAAACGGTCAAGTGGCCGCATCTGCGAGGCCGCAGATGCGAAAGTTCTATCGCAGATGCGCTTTTTGTACTTTAAGTGCAGTACCGCAGAAGTGGTTGTTTTGGCCGCATATGCAGTACCGCAGAAGCGCGTTTTTGGACCGCAGATGTGGAAAGGCCTGGGCAGAAGGTATATATTTCATCCTTCACAATTTTTGAAGGGTTTCACCATTTTTGAACTAGGAATTGGAAGCTTTAGGCGATTTTGAAGAGAGGAATCAAAGGGACTTCAATAAGATAAGGATTTTGGACCTAAAACACACTTCTATGGTAGTATTTCATGGATTGAGACTGAAATTTAAGGAATTAAAGGAATAAAAATGGAGGTTTAGCGCTTGAGTTTAACAGGGCTTACATTGAGGATTTGAGGGGTCATTTGAACTCCGATTCTTGTGTTTATGATATTTAGGAACTCGTGGGGAGATGAGGAATCTAATGATATAGAAACTTCTGAGTTTCGAGAAGTGGGCCCGGGGCTCGAGTTTTGATAATTTCGGAATTTTTGGTATTTTTCGATTGTTTTCGCTTGGGCTTTGTTCCCTTAGCATATTGTGACGTATTCGTTCTGATTTTGGATAGATTCGACGCACGTGAAGGCCGATTCGACGAGCAAAGGCGTCGCGAGCTAGAAATTTAGCTGGTTCGATCTGAGTAATGATTGTAAATGATGCTCTAAGGGTTTGAAATCGCGAGTTTCACATTGTAGTGCTATATTAAGGTGAGACACACGCTCGGTGACGAGTGTGGGGTCGTGCACTATTGGGGATTGTGACTTGGTCCGTTCCGATTGATAATTTTTTATCGCGTATTTGATTGTAAACTGTTTGTTGTCATCACTATTTGAGTTGAATGCCATATTTGGGCTTCGTGCCAACTATTTGAATCCTTCGGGGCTTTTCATTACTATTTCCTTACTGTTTGACTTATTACTTGAACTCAGTCCTAATAATTTCCACTATTTTACTGTTCAACCATTCTTTTCACAGGTTTTAAGACTTAAATGATGTTTGGGCTGAAAACTCTATTTTACTATTGCATGAGGGGCTAGTGATAATTTTTGGATTGAGTAAGGTCGAGGGCCTATATTGTGAGGAACATTGATACTTATATGAGGCCGAGGGTCTGAGATACACATATACGCCACGAGGTGGCTTGATTGATATGAGGCCGAGGGCCTAGATTTGATTCCACGAGATGGCTTGTTACTGCGCTTGGGCCGTAAGGGGTCCCTCCGGAGTCTACACACCCTCAGTGACCGCGGGTACCCATTGTGATGCGAGATTGAACTCGAGGGGCGGAGATTATTGATACTGTGCCGGAGGGGCGAACTTCTATGTGTTTACTTTATCTTAATTGTCTATCAATTACCTGTTTATTTGTTGTAGAAGTATTTTTTTCTACTTTTCATTGGCTTACTGCCTGCAAATTACTTATTTAACTGCTTCATTATAGAATACCTTGTGTATACGTGTTTTCTTACTCTCAGTCATTATTTATATTTATTACTCACTAGGTCGGAGTACTCACATTACTCCCTGCACTATGTGTGCAGATTCAGGCGTCGCTGGTCCCGCTCTCGAGTGCTGATTCATTCCAGCTTCAGGCGGATCTTCAAGGAGTCTTTAGGTAGTTGTTGGCATTTGCAGCCTGGATCTCCTCTCTATCTATTTCTTTTACGTTCCTAGTTCAGTATTTGAAACTCTGTAGTTACATTTGAAGATTTAGTATCATAGATGTTCGTGACTTGTGACACCCCGACTAGGGCAGTGTCGGGTTGGATTTCTGCTTCGTTATCTTTATTTCTGCTAACTATTGCTATTAAATTATGTTTAAACTATTTTTATGCTATTTAACTGCTTAAAAGGATGAATTGTGTTAGACTGGCTGGCCATGTCTTCGCGAGAGGTGCCATCACGACCGGGTTCAGGGTTAGGGTCGTGACAAGTTGGTATCAGAGCTTAGGTTACATAGGTCTCACCAGTCATGAGCAGGTTTAGTAGAGTCTTGCGGATCGGTACGGAGAAGTCTATATTTATCCTCGAGAGGCTGCAAAACCTTTAGGAAAAACTTCATATTCTTGAAATTCTTGTCGTGCGAACTTGTTGATCCGAGTACTAAACTTCTGTTATTCTATTCTCTCACAGACGGTGAGGACGTGAGCTACCGGACGGGGTGGATGACCACCAGTGCCACCAGTTGAGGCCACCAGAGGTCGTGGACGTGGTCGTGGTCGTGCCAGAGGCAGAGAAGCGAGGGCAGCACCTGTAGACCCACCAGCTGCCCTAGCTCAGGATCAGGCTCTAGCTATGGATGCTCCAGCAGCACCAGTTCAGGCACCAGCTGTGCCCATCGTGATTCCGGTTCTCCAGGAGGCCTTGGCACAGATCTTATCAGTTTGCACTGGCATGGCTCAGGCAGTTTCAGCCACCACAGCAGCAGCTACTTCACAGGCCGGGGGAGACAATTAGACCCCCGCTGCTCACACACTTGAGCAGGTAGTGCAGGGACTTAGACGTTGGGGGCACATCCAGCCCAGCCGGTTGCAACAGCTCAGGAGTTTGTTGTACCAGTTATGCCAGATGATGAGCAGCGTCATCTTGAGAGGTTTGGTAGACTCCAGCCTCCGACATTCGGCGGAGCATAGGGCGCGGATGCCCAGGGTTTCTTGGATAAATGCCAACGGATGCTTCGTACAGCAGAGATTCTTGAGTCTAGCGGTGTGGCATTTATTACCTTTTAGTTTTCTGGGGCTGCCTTCACTTGGTGGGAGGATTTTGAGAGGCGTAGGCTTGTTGGTGCAACACCCCTTACTTGGTAGCAGTTCTCTATTCTTTTCCTGGAGAAGTATGTGCCGCAGTCTCACAGAGAGGAGCTGCGTAGGTAGTTTGAGTGGCTGCATCGGGGGGAGATGACCGTGTCCCAGTATGAGAGGAGGTTTTCTGAGTTGGCTCGTCATGCCATCTGGTTGGTTCCGATGAATTGAGAGAGGATCAGGAGCTTTGTCAATGGACTTACTTACCGGCTCCGTATTCTGATGACTAGAGAGAGGGTGACAGGTGCCACCTTCGAGGAGGTGGTTGATATCGCTCATGATATTGAGTTGGTTCGCCGTTAGGAGCGAGAGGAGAGGGAGGCCAAGAGGCCTCGAGGATCGGGCAGCTATAAGGGTGCTCCTTCGAGGGTCCAATTTCAGCATAGTAAAGGCCGTTCTTTCAGGCCTGCTCAGTCAGCCCACCCAGAGTATCACGGGGCATCTTCAGGTCGGTTAATATGGGTCTCAGTAGGACCAATCATCACTCAATGCCCTCCCAGCTCAGTGTTCATCTCGTACCCCATCAGCTCAGGGTTCTTCTATGTCGAGAGCATCTGCTAGTCACTCCGGTGAGAGAGGTTCCCTTCAGTCACCTTCTCCAGCACCTGGGAGTTGTTATGAGTGTGGCGATATGGGCCACATGTGGAGGCAATGTCCTCGTCGGGTTGTTAGTTCATCCCAGCAGAGGGGCCAGTCATCGGCTTCAGCGCCAGTCTCTTCATCACCACCCACTCAGCCAGCTAGGGGTGGGGGTCAGTCAGCCAGGGGTCGCCTCAGAGGGGGAGGTCGATCAGGCGGTGGCCAGGCTCGTTTTTATGCTATCCTAGGTAGGCTAGATGCTGTCATTATAGGTATTGTTTCAGTCTGCCGCAGAGATGCCTCTGTATTATTTTATCCTAGTTATACCTTTTCTTATGTGTCCTTGTATTTTGCTCATTATTTGGGTACGCCCCGGGAGTATCTTGCTTTACCTGTGCATGTATCTACTCCGGTGGGAAATACTATTGTTGTAGACGTGTGTACCAGTCATGTGTGTGACTATTGGGGGTCTGGAGACCCGAGTAGACCTATTGCTATTGAGCATGGTGAATTTTGATGTCATTTTGGGCATGGACTGTTTATCTCTGTGTCGTGCTATTCTGGACTGTCATGCTAAGACAGTTACTTTGGCTATGCCAGGTGTGCCGTATATCGAGTGGCGTGGTGTGACTGATTATGTTCCTCGTAGAGTAATCTCTTTCTTGAAGTCCTAGCGTATGGTTGGGAAGGGTCGACTTTCATATCTAGCATTTGTGAGGGATGTCGGAGCTGAGACTCCTAGTATTGATTCTGTCCCAATAGTTAGGGATTTTTCCGATGTGGTTCCTACAGACTTGCCAGGCATGTCATCGGATAGGGATATTAATTTTGATATTGACCTGGTGCCGGAAACTCAACCTATTTCTATTCCTCCGTATCGTATGGCACCAACAGAGTTGAAGGAGCAGCTTTAGGAACTCCTAGATAAAAGGTTCATTCGGCCTAGTGTGTCACCTTGGGGTGCGCCGGTTCTGGTTTTGAAGAAGAAGGATGGCACAATGAGAATGTGCATTGATTATAGGCAATTTAACAAGGTAATAATTAAGAACAAGTATCTTTTGCCTCGTATTGATGATTTATTTGACCAACTTCAGGGAGCAAGAGTGTTCTCCAAGATTGATCTCCGTTCGGGTTATCACCAGTTGAAGATCAGGGACTCGTCTATTCTTAAGACTGCTTTCAGAACCAGATATGGTCATTATGAGTTCCCTGTTATGTCTTTCAGGCTGACCAATGCCCAGCAGCGTTCATGCATTTGATGAACAGCGTGTTCCGGCCTTATCTTGATTCATTCGTTATAGTATTTATTGATGATATTCTGGTGTATTCACGTAGTCAGAAGGAGCACGCGGAGCATTTGAGAGTTGTGTTGCAGAGATTGAGGGAGGAGAAGGTTTATGCAAAATTCTCTAAGTGTGAGTTTTGGCTCAGTTCAGTGGCTTTCTTGGGGCACGTGGTGTCCAGCGAGGGTATTCAGGTTGATCCAAAGAAGATAGAGGCGGTTTAGAGTTGGCCTAGACCGCCCTCAGCCAGTGAGATTCGCAGCTTTCTTGGTTTGGCAGGCTATTATCGCCGGTTTGTTTAGGGATTCTCATCTATCGCATCGCCCTTGACCAAGTTGACTCAGAAGGGTGCTCCATGTGTATGGACGAACGGGTGTGAGGAAAGCTTTCAGAAGCTCAAGACAGCTTTAACCACAACTCCAGTATTCGTCTTGCCATCAGCTTCAAGCTCATATACCATGTATTGTAATTCTTCGAGATTTGGGATTGGTTGCGTATTAATGCAGGAGGGTAGAGTTATTGCGTATGTTTCTCGTCAATTGAAGCCCCATGAGAAGAACTACCCCGTTCATGATTTGGAGTTGGATGCCATAGTTTATGCATTGAAGATTTGGATGCATTACTTGTATGGCATATCTTGTGATGTGTTCACTAATCATCGCAGTCTTCAGTATTTGTTCAAGCAAAAGGATCTTAATTTGAGGCAGCAGAGATGGTTGGAGTTGCTTAAGGATTATCATATCACTATATTGTACCATCTGAGAAAGGCCAATATGGTGGCCGATGCTTTGAGCCGAAAGACAGCGAGTATGGGGATTTTGGCATATATTCCAGTTGGGGAGAGACCCCTTGCAGTTGATGTTCAGGCCTTGGCCAATCGGTTTGTGAGGTTAGATATTTCGGTGCCCAGCCGGGTGTTAGCTTGTGTGGTTTCTCGGCCTTCTTTATATGATCGCATTAGAGAGCGCCAGTATGATGATCCGCATTTGCTTGTCCTTAGGGATAGAGTTCAGCATGATGATGCCAGAGATGTGTCCATTGGTGATGATGGGGTGTTGAGGATGTAGGGCCAGATTTGTGTGGCCAATGTGGATGGACTTCAGGAGTTGATTCTAGAGGAGGCCCATAGCTCGCGGTATTCCATCCATCCGGGTGCCGTGAAGATGTATCAGGATTTGAGGCAGCACTATAGGTGGAGAAGAATGAAGAAAGATATTGTGGGATTTGTGGCTCAGTGCCTCAATTGTCAGCAGGTGAAATATGAGCATCAGAGACCCGGTGGCTTGCTTCAGCAGATGGTTATTCCTGAGTGGAAGTGGGAGAGGATCACTATGGACTTTGTTGTTGGACTTCCACGGACTTTGAAGAAGTTCGATGCTATTTGGGTGATTGTGGGTCGGCTGACCAAGTTCGCGCACTTTATTCCTGTGTGTACTGCCTATTCTTTAGAGCGGTTAGCAGGGATTTATATCCGGGAGATTGTTTGTTTGCATGGTGTTCCGGTTTCCATCATTTCAGAAAGAGGTACTCAGTTTACTTCACAATTTTGGAGGGCCGTGCATAGAGAGTTGGGTACTTGGGTGGAGTTGATCACAACTTTTCATCCTCAGACGGATATGCATTCCGAGCGCACTATTCAGATATTGGAGGACATGTTGTGTGCTTGTGTCATTGATTTTGGAGGATCATGGGATGAGTTTGTACCGCTTGCAGAGTTTGCTTACAACAACAGCTACCAGTCGAGTATTCAGATGGCTCCGTAGGAGGCTTTGTATGGGAGGCGGTTGTGATGACCCAAGCGGTCATCACTTGTTTTACATTGAATTCTATGACTCCGAGGACTTGAAAACCTCATTTAGAGTCACCTCAAATTGCGTGCGCAGTCCGGGCGCATAGCGAAAAGCTTAAATATGAAATTCTGTGAAAAATGCTAAGTTTTGATGTTAAAATGAATAAATTTGACTTCGTTCAACATTTTGGGTACACGAATCCGGACCCATGATTTGACGGTCCAGGAGGTTCCTTAGGAAAAAATGGGACTTGGGCGCATGCCCGGAATCGAATTCCAAGGTCCCAAGCCCGAGAAATGCATTTTTGAGTAAAATTGTTTTCTGAAAATGTTTAAGGAAATTTGAAATAAAATCTGATTAGAAAGCGATGGTATCTGGCCTGTATTTTGGTTCCGGTGCTCGGTACATGTCTTATATATGTTTTAAGTCATTTCTGTAAAATTTGGTTCAAAACGGATGTAGTTTGATGTGAGTCGGACTTTAAATGGAAAATTTGATGTTTTAAGAAGTTTGAAAGAATTCATGGAATTGAGGTTTAATTCGATGTATATGATGTTATTTTGGCGATTTGATCGCACGGATAAGTCCGTAGGATGTTTTTGAGGTCGTGTGTATATTTGATTTGGAGCCCAAAAGGATTAGGTGAGTTTTGGATAGGCAACAGGTGCATTTTTGAACTTTGAAAATAGGTGGTGCATTTCTGATCTGCAGGCTTCGCATTTGCGAAGCCAGTCTCACAAATGCGAGCCATGCACCGCAAATGCGATGAGTGGACTGTGCAGGCCTGATCGCAAATGCGACCAAATGGTTTGCAAACGCGGAGAGGGGCCAATTGCAAATGCGATATTTTGATCGCAAATGCGAAAGTCCGGGATTTTCAAATGGTTCGCAAATGCGAAATGCGAACTCGTTTCGCATTTCCCACATCTGCAGAGGTCGGGGTTCGCAATTGCGAACCTCTGTTTGCATTTCCCATATCTGAGACCTGCATTTTTCTATACTTAGCCGATTTTCAGCCATTTTTAACATCTTTTCAAAACACAAACTCCTTTGGGCGATTTTACAAGAATAACCCTTCTTCCAAATTGATTGTAAGTTAGTTTTTACTCATTTCCTTCAAACATTAACATCTTTTAACATGATTTTAACCTAAAATCAAAGATTTTCATGGGGGAAATTGAGTGTTTTGGGTAGAACCTAGGTTTTTCAAAAATTGGGGATTTGGACCTCAATTTGAAGTCTGATTTCAAAACAAATTATATAATTGAGTTCGTGGGGGAAAGGGAAATCGGGTTTTGGTTCGAACCTCGAGTTTTGACCACGTGGGCCCGAGGACGATTTTTGACTTTTCGGTAAAACTTTAAAAAACTCAATTTCATGCATTGGAGTTGATTCATTTAGCGTTTGTTGGTGCAATTAAGTAATTTGTGATTATATTCTAGTGGATTGGTGGTGGAATCAAGGGGTAAAGGTATAGTTGAGACTTGAATTGTGTTCAAGGCATCGACGTAAGTGTTCGGTCTAACCTTAGCTTGAGGGATTAGGAGTTGAGTCATATTTGCTACTTTCTTCTTGTTGAGTATGATGTATAGGCATGGTGACGAGTATCTATACATTGGTGTCAAGCATGACCGTGTGTCTTAAATTGGAAATTGTTGCATTCTTAAATGATATTTCAGATGCTTTAATTAATGATCTTCTATATTGAGCAAAGACTTGGTTTATCCTCGTAGAACTTATTTATGATGGGGCATTGTCATTATTTGAGCTTAGTACAAGCTAAGTTAAGATTTGGTTATAGATGATTCTCCCTTGCCGGGAAGCTATTACATTGCTTTGTTCCCTTGTCGGGAAACTATTATAGTGCCTTGTTCCTTTGCCGGGAAGTTATTATATTGCTTATGCTCCCTTGCCAAAATTTCTTGTAATTGTGTGATGAACTGTAAAATGGAGCGGGTGGTACGCCTGCCACAACATATGATGAAACGGGAGCGGGTGGTACGCCTACCACAAGATATGATGAAATGGGAGTGGGTGGTACGCCTACCACAAGATATGATGAAATGGGAGCGGGTGGTACGCCTACCACAAGAGTTTAATAAAATAGGAGTGGGTGGTACGCCTACCAGGAGATACGAGAAATGGGATCGGTTGTGCTGATACTACTCTCTGTGCTCTTTTGCACAGATTCAGGTACCGGACAGTAGTAGCTCGGGAGCCAGCCTTCAGTCCACCGAGACACCGAGGTAGCATTGCAGGTATCTGCAGGCCCGACATCTCCTCTATCTTATATTTCCTTTTGTTATCTCATGTATTCGTGACAAACAGTGGTATCTTTGTTTTAAATGATTGTATTTAGTACTCATAGTAGTCCGTGAGTGATGCGACACCAGTTCTTGGGTAGAGGCATATGTTGATTTCCGCATTATTGTCTGGCTTATTTAATTTAAGTCTTCTGCTTTAAATTCATATTTCTGCTGTTATTTAAATATTTAACACTTGTTGTGATGATTGATAAAAAAGATTTAAAAATAAAGGAGTTAGGAGTTTATTGTTTGTGGCTTGCCTAGCTTCTACGAGTAGGCGACATCACGACCCTGAGGGTGGGAAATCCGGGTTGTAACATATTAGTATCAGAGCTCTAGGTTACATAGGTCTCACAACTCACGGACAAACTCTGTAGAGTCTGAGGGATCGGTACAGAGACGTCTGTATTTATCCCCCAGAGGCTACATGTGAGCACGTGAATTTTGCCCTATATGAATTACTCCCACAGTTTCAAAACAAAATAATTTCTTTTTATTATTTGCAATTTTGCGGAATTTTGTGGCATTTTTTGTTTGCATTTTTGTCTGTGCATTTTAATTAATGAAAAATACAAAAAAATATACATTGCATGTGCGTTTAGGACTTAATTTTACATATTAACTAGTAATTAGGGTTTTACGAAAAATAGAAAAAAAATCTCAAAAATGATTTATTTTGCTTTGATTTTGATTAGTTTTCCTTTGAGTTTTTTTAATTAAGCATGTTAATCATTACTTAGGTTTAATTGGTTTAATTAGGTCCTAAGATTAACTTCAGATTTTTATTTTTATTTTTATTTTTGAATAAATAAATAAATAAATAAATAGGGAGAATTAAGAGAAATGGAATTAAAAAGAGAGAAGGTTAATTTGGGCCAGATTTTGGTTTTAAATTATTCAAGCCCAAACATACTACCCTTTCATTCAGCCCAAATCCACTTTTTAATCCTGTCCAGCCCCCCATAACCAAAACGACGCCGTTTTGCTTCATCAAATCTGAGTCGTCGAGGTCGGATGATCCAACAGCTCAGAAGCTGGGTTCCAATAATATATAACGATCCGAATAACCCGCCCTATATCGTCTCCCTCATCTCTCCCACTCAATTCCTTAGAGACACAAACCCTAGTTAGCCGCCCCCAAACCCCTCCGCCACTGATGGCGCCGCCGCCTCCAACCCCTTTCAAACTAACACCCTAGCACCCCCTCACTCCCCTCTTTCTAAATCCACATGCTATTACTCTCGAATGGTGTGGGAGAAATTGGGCTTGTTTTAAAATTGGATCAGGTTGATTCTGTTTTGTTTGCTTATCATCGACCTGATTTCTAGCCTTCTTGGCTTGGGCTTCAGGTCTGTCATTTGGACCAGAGCCTTGGGTAAATTTTACCCATTTTTGGTCTGAGGTTTAAGGGTAAAAACAGGGTGCTGGGAGGGTAGTTTAGGAACTCAAGGTCAGGAATCTTCCAATAACAGATTTAGAAGCTTCTAGTGTGGGGTGGTAATGTCATTTTTTGGTTTTAGGGTAGCATTACTTGGTTTACAAGTCAGAATTTTAGAGATTTCTAAGCAAAGACAATAATTCAAAGGGGGCTAAAGATGCAAATCTATTATTTTATTGTTGCCCTATGGTTTGGCATATAAAAGCATTCTTTCTTGCCTTAGAAGGCAGAGACCTTAGAGCTGAAAATCCCAAAAAGGCTGCTTAGTTTACTGTTCTATAGAAATCTGGAAGCATAAAGTTCAGAAAAAATCAAACAAAAAAAGAAACAATACAAGTTTTTCTTCCAGAAATCACTATTTCATTGAGTGGTTTTCTCGGATTTCTAAAGTTTTTAGTTGTTGGAACACCTTCTGATTCATCTGGGATAAATGGATTAAACTTGGGTTTTAAGAGTTTGGTTTTGAAGACTGGTTTTGGTTATTGTTCGATTGAAGCTGGTTTTGGACTGCTGCATCTCATTTTTCTGTTTAAAACTGAATCTAGGTTAAATTCTGTTGTTGCTCACTGCTGATCCATCATCTTTTCCGTTGCTTTTTCATTACCAGATATATTTCGATCCTCATGGAATTCACTTAAGCATGTAATTTGAAGCATGATTTGGGAAGGAAATGAATATAGTGCTGTTGGTGGACTTCACTGGTTCTGCTGTTATTTTCTTCTATTTATTTTATAGTTTTGAAGTTTAAATTCATGCACCCAAAATAGGTTGTAGTTAGTATGATCATGTTGGTTGTGTAGTAATCTCCCTCTGATGTGGCTTTTAGATGCTACAATAGTGTTAGATCTAGGCTTGTGTAATTGTTTTATTCCATTTTAAGCTCGGTTTTGTACTATTAAGTCTAGTTTTGTTATAGTTTGTGAGTTAACCTGTCACGACCCCAATCCCGGTCGTGATGGCGCCCAACACAATTGCTAGGCAAGCCCGACATTTTAATATTCACAACCCAATCACACATCCCATTTCAAGTTTATAGCATTTAATTTAACAGTTTAACAAGTCTATTAACCAAATAATTTAGATAGAGACAGCATGAAACACTGATATAACCAACATCTCCCAAAGACCTAGGGTCATGAGTCTAGAGCCTCTAAGATAATAGAGTAATAAATTCTCATGCAATACAGAGTTCAAAAACGCGAAAAGATAAAAGGGATAAGGGGAGGAGTCGGGTCCTGCGAACGTCAGGCGGCTACCTCGACAACTCCTGAAAAACTCTGAAATCAGCAAATAGCTCGACTATGCTCCCGGGACACCTGAATCTGCACACGTGGTGCAGGGAGTAAAGTGAGTACTTCCAGCTCAGTGGTAATAGACATATCTAATGGCTGACAGTAAGAAATCCCGAAATATAACAATGCAAAGCTATAACCAACAATTCTACACATTTAACGATGGAACAACATTAGGTAATGACAGGTAACACAGATAGATATCGATGCATGAATGCAATGCAATGCACATGACCGCTGCGGCGTACAGCCCGATCCATTTGGGTACCCGCGCTCACTGTGGGGGTTCAGACTCCGGAGGGGCTCCTACAGCCCAAGCGCAATATCATCGTAGCATTCGCTGCGGCGTGCAACCCAATCCACACTCAGTCCAGATATATGCATGTAAGCCAAACAGGCACAGTCAAGTTTATCATTTTCAGTTCCAATTATTAGGAATTATAGATTAAGTATTTAAAACTTTAGGAATTTACTAATCATTTCGAGACAGTGTTTAACTCAGGACTGATATCATGAAAACATGCTAAGCATCATGGAAACAGTGATAATAATCCCTCAGGGATCCAAATAATCGGCACGCAGCCCAAATATGCTCATAGCAATCCAAGTAGGATGTTTATCAATCAATTTCTAGTCAATACACATTATGAACATCACTCGGACGGACTAAGCCATAGTCCTCCAATCACAAACGATCCCACACTCACCGTAGAGTAAGTGTCTCACCTCAGAATAGCGTCACAGTGTGATATACCGGGGTTTCAAACCCTCAGGTCATCATCTACATCTATTAGTCACCTCAAACCGACAACAAGACTAGTCCGCTATGCCTTTTCCTCATGAATCCACCTCCTCGTGCGTCGAATCTGGACAAAACCACAACGAATACATTACAATAGGCTAAAGAAACATAACCTAATCCAAAGAATTCGAAAAGCACCAAAAATCACGAAGTTGGCAAAACCCGAGCCCTGAGCCCACTTCTCGAAAAATTATAAAATTTACATCACCGGATTCCTCGTCCCGCCACGAGTCCGTACATATAAAATTCATCAAAATCGGAGTCCAAATGCTCCCTCAAATCCCAAATTCTCATTTCAAAAACTCAAGCCCTAACCTCCATTTTTAACCTTTAATTCTTTGGATTTTCAATGTTAATCCATGTTTATGCACAATAATAACATAATCTAGGTCCAAGAAGTCTTACCTGATGATAGCCCTCGAAACTCTCTTCAAAAATCGCCCAAAATTTCCTTAGTCCGAAGTCCCAAATGTTTTCTTCTCTTTCAAAATTGTGAAACACTTTTCACTTAAACCCAGGTCGATTTCCGCTTTTGCGGTACCGCACCTGCGGTCACTGCATATGCGCCCACTTGACCGCTTTTGCGGTCTAACTTAAGTCACCAGGGACCGCTTCTGCGGTCGCCTCTTATGAGAACCCCTGTCTGCTTCTGCGGAACACCTAGGTCCTTCAAGGACCGCTTCTGCGACCACCTAGCCGCATCTGCGGATCCGCAGATGCGGTCCCTTTTCCGCAGATGCGGAAATGACAGAACCAGCAAGGACTGAAACATGCAATAACTCTGAATCCTCCGTTTAACCACCCGAAATCACCCCGAGGCCCCTGGACCTCAACCATAAACACCGACATACCCCAAAACATCATACAAACTCGTTCCAATCATCAAAACACATCAAACAACACAAAAAAAAAAAATCATCCATTCACCATGGATTCAAGCCTAAGTTTTCTTCAACCTTCCAAAACTCACATTCGATCAAAAACCCGACCAAACGATGTTCGAATGACCTGAAATTTTGCACACATATCCAAAATCACCTAACGAAGCTACAGCAACTCTCGGAATTCCATTCTGACCCTCGAATCAAAATCTCACCTATCAACCGGAATCCGCCAAAATTCAAACTTCGCCAATTCAAGCCTAATTCCACACCGGACCTCCAAATTCAATTCCGATCGCACTCCTAAGTCACAAATCATCCCCCGAAGCTAACCAAATCACTGGAATTCACATCCGAGCCCTCTAACTCAATAGTCAACATCCGATTGACTTTTCCAACTTAAGCTTTCCTTAAGGAGATTAAGTGCCTCATTTCTTATCAAAACCAATCCCAATCAACACCATATACCTATAATGAAATATTAAGAAGCAATAAACGGAAAAAAATGGAACAGTAACACATGAGACGATGGGTCGGGTCATCACATCCTCCCCAACTTAAACAAACGTCCGTCCTCGAGCGTACCCAGAGTTGTCCTAGAAGCCACCCAATAGCTAAATGACCTTACCAAGCATATACCCGGGATGATCCCTCGTCACCCTATCTTACATAGGTCCGATAATACAACTCCGCTGAAATTTCATAGTCCATCTAGGCTATAACCGTAGAACCACATTGCACTTTCCAAAATCATACTCAAAATCAGAACCTCACATCAATATTCAGAATAAACTCGAACCAGCTGTAATAAACCATGCCTGCAACCTTAGGTGAAATCTTGCAAAATACCACACAATACAACACTCAAAACGATAGTCACTATTCACAGCAGTTGCCCCCAATACTCAATTACCAATAGGAACCTCTTATTAGCTGAAGTCTTATTCCATCACTTTCATATACTGCCAACGATAAATAAAACACACGATAAACCGTAACCATTCCTCAGGTCACCCATACATGAAGCCACTTCCTTGTTGACTAATACCACAAAAGATTTTCGGGCCAAACTTCGATATAAACCCACTAATCAGCTGAAATCACATCTGTTCGCATTCATTGATGACTCCAACGATCACCTCGAATTCAACGCACCACTCTGGTGATATGACACCTCATCACAGGCCTAAGCCACAACTTGCATAATCCGCGCACCGATGATGGGCGGTCTGAACATACTCAAATCATGACAAATGACTCAAACAAAAGAGCTGTAACTCAAACTCCTCGGTACCATCACAACACAAGGCTGGGACCCCATCCCACATCATAGAAATAGAATACCTGAATCTACCCCGAAGGGTCTAATCTCCACGTAGCCCCGCTTCAATGCGCGATCTTATCCAAATACTATTACACATGAAGCACCTCAAGTTGCTATGCTCAAAATAGATAGCCATGAACAGATTGATGTCTGAAACCAAGCAATCCATCACACCCACGGTGAAGCAAGTAATATACACCATTCAATCCTGAAAAGACACAACCGATGCACCATTCACCGAGCAACAATACAGACTTTCCTCAGAAACCAAGAAGCAAGGCATACCAAGTAACATATGGAAAACTATTCTCAACATCACATTGTTGCGGCGTGCAACCCGATCCAGATAATATACCCGTGGCGGCGTGCCACCCGATCCACACAAATATTTCACATAGGGAGATGCACATCGAGCCAAATTTGCTCATTATAACAAAATACCGAGCATCGGTCGTAAGCATACTGAGTGCATAATGATATCTATTTATAGC
>MU769301.1:23023-59908 GCA_026770625.1 Nicotiana glauca
CCTCGAACACATACAAAGAATTAATCATACCCTTACCATACCGATTCGGTCTATTATCAAGCTATTCCGTCTATCAAATTTCTCTTTTTATTCATCATCCACTTGATATTTCTCCCTCGTTGTAGCATCATAATACCTCAATCCAGGCTCACCACAGGAGATTCGAACGTAAGATCACACTGTCTAAGACCCATAGGCCACCGAATGTTTTCTCAACTGTGCCCAGAAATAACACATTCCATAATACTTTACTTGAGGAACTTCCTACGAATCGGAATTCGTTACCATTACTTCCCAGATACTGATACATAGAATCCCATAATTAGCATAAAATACCACAAGTCTTAATCCTTTCCTAATGAAAACACAGTCCCTAGCCACACCCCAACCTTCAGACACCTGATTATTACATGCCAATTCTTGGACACAATAAAACCATTCTCGAGAGTCATTCACTCTTACACAACTGTAAATTACCTGACTCAACGAACAGAACCACTCGTGCATTATTATCACTCTGACACCGCGAGATATGATCTCATTCCAATACAAACAACCATCTTCCTTCTCTATACACTGAGCATTCTTTATCATTAACAGCTCAAGATATCCTATTATTTTCACACACCTACGAAGTACCATATAACCTTTGTCAAAATTTTGTTTCACTCATGCCATCCTCGGCTGAATTTCTGCAACCAGAACTAATCCGCCAGCATACCTCAAAAAGGAAACAACATAGCACATAACCGTGCAATCAGCTAATCAACAGCAACCTCCCTAACTTGGCTCGAAGCCATATATCAGGACACACTCAATAACCCATAATATTTTTACTCTAGTGATGCCACAATATCATAGTGAGATTAAACTCAAATCGTCTACAAGTTTGTGAAAACACCGATCATCTAGTACCGTAATCCTCTGCAAATCTCGCATTCATCCCCACGTCAGTTGAGTCCACTCTCTTAAGCGACCCGAATTTTTCAATTTCAACACGTACTCTTCAATTACACATGAGATCTTCTAACGATATACACAAGAATCGTACCACTTAAAAACACTCCACAGGAGATAACCCACCTGATTCGCCTCAGTTTAGTATTACAGCACACCTTCCACCATCATACATATAACACAACCATTAAGTCTTCCTGAGTCTGAACTTATATTGCCACACGTAGTGTACTTCACTTCCCAACTAGGAGACACGAAAGTATTCTTCACGCACCCATATTCGGGCTACACATCAAACCACAATAGGAAATAAATCACTTAACAGTTCATCTATTATCCCGTAGACTTCTTCGTCACTACCAAGTCATATAATTACATCTCATAGTACTAACATACTCATCACATTAATACCAAACCGCCATTCCGGTTAATAGCGACAATACCGAACATATAAGTTCAAAACACTTGCTCATAAGATTAGCACCTCAGTGCTCAAGCCATAGGCAAGATCCGGCCTCAAGTCCTCCAGACTAGCCCAACATCGAACTCACGGGGTCACATCTCGCCCCTTGGTCGGGGAATCACAAGCCATCAAGGCACATACAATACTGAGCGCTCATGTGCACATACAGACGTGTGGAAGGAATTTCAAGAGTTATATCTCAAGCTGAATCAAATATGCACGATAATAATTCCAAGATAGTGAAGTTTTCCTAAAGTTTTGCAGCCTCTCGAGGATAAATATAGACATCTCCGTACCGATCTGTGAGACTCTACTAACCGGCTCATGACTCATGAGGCCTAGTAACCTAGGCTCTAATACCAACTTGTCACGACCCCAATCCCGGTTGTGATGGCACCCAACACAATTACTAGGCAAGCCCGACCAATTAATACTCACAACCCAATCACACATCCCATTTCCAGTTTATAGCATTTAATTTAACAGTTTAACAAGTCTATTAACCAAATAATTTAGATAAAGACAGCATGAAACACTGACATAACCAACATCTCCCAAAGACCTGGGGTCATGAGCCTAGAGCCTCTAAGATAAATAGAGTAACAAATTCTCATGCAATATAGAGTTCAAAAACGCGGAAAGATAAAAGGGATAAGGGGAGGAGTCGGGTCCACGGACGTCAGGCAGCTACCTCAACAACTCCTAAAAAACTCTGAAAGTAGCAAATAGCTCGACTATGCTCTTGGGACACCTGAATCTGCACACGTGGTGCAGGGAGTAAAGTGAGTACTTCCAACTCAGTGGTAATAGACATATATAATGGCTGACAGTAAGAAATCCCGAAATATAACAATGCAAAGCTATAACTAATAATTCTACACATTTAACGATGGAACAACATCAGGTAATAACAGGTAACACAGATAGATATCGATGCATGAATACAATGCAATGCAGATGACCGCTGCAGTGTACAGCCCGATCCATTTGGGTACCCGCGCTCACTGTGGAGGTTCAGACTCCGGAGGGGATCCTACAGCCCAAGCACAATATCATCGTAGCATTCGCTGCGGCGTACAACTCGATCCACACTCGGTCCAGATATATGCATGTAAGCCACACAGGCACAGTCAAGTTTATCATTTTCAGTTCCAATTATTAGGAATTATAGATTAAGAATTTAAAACTTTAGGAATTTACTAATCATTTCGAGACAGTGTTTAACCCAGGACTGATATCATGAAAACATGCTAAGCATCATGGAAATAGTGATAATATTCCCTAAGGGATCCAAATTATCGGCACGCAGCCCAAATATGCTCATAGCAATCCAAGTACGATATTTATCAATCAATTTCTAGTCAATACACATTATGAACATCACTTGGACGGACTAAGCCATAGTCCTCCAATCACAAACGACCCCGCACTCATCGTAGAGTAAGTGTCTCACCTCAGAATAGCGTCACAGTGTGATATACCGGGGTTTCAAACCCTCAGGTCATCATCTACATCTATTAGTCACCTCAAACCGGCAACAAGACTAGTCCGCTATGCCTTTTCCTCTTGAATCCACCTCCTCGTGCATCGAATCTGGACAAAACCACAATGAATACATTACAATAGGCTAAAGAAACATAACCTAATCCAAAGAATTCGAAAATCACCAAAAATCACGAAGTTGGCAAAACCCGAGCCCTGGGCCCACTTCTCGAAAAATTACAAAATTCACATAACCGAATTCCTCGTCCTGCCACGAGTCCGTACATATAAAATTCATCAAAATCGGAGTCCAAATGCTCCCTCAAATCCCAAATTCTCATTTCAAAAACTCAAACCCTAACCTCCATTTTTAACCTTTAATTCTTTGGGTTTTCAGTGTTAATCCATGTTTATGCACAATAATAACATAATCTAGGTCCAAGAAGCCTTACCTGATGATAGCCCTTGAAACTCTCTTCAAAAATCGCCCAAAATTTCCTTAGTCCGAAGTCCCAAATGTTTTCTTCTCTTTCAAAATCGTGAAACACTGTTCACTTAAACCCAGGTCGATTTTCGCTTCTGCGGTTAATTTACCGCACCTGCGGTCACCGCATATACGCCCACTTGACCGCTTTTGCGGTCTAACTTAACCCACCAGGGACCGCTTCTGCGGTCGCCGCTTCTGCGGTCGCCGCTTATGCGGACCCCCGTCCCTTCTGCGGAACACCCAGGTCCTTCAAGGACCGCTTCTGCGACCACCTAGCCGCATCTGCGGAACTGCTTATGCGGTCCCTTTTCCGCAAATGCGGAAATGACAGAACCAGCAAGGACTGAAACATGCAACAACTCCGAATTCTCCGTTTAACTACCCGAAATCACCCTGAGGCCCCCGGGACCTCAACCAAAAACACCAACATATACCAAAACATCATACAAACTCGTTCCAATCATCAAAACACTTCAAACAACACAAAATAAATCATCCATTCACCATGGATTCAAGCCTATGTTTTCTTCAACCTTCCGAAACTCACATTCGATCAAAATCCCGACCAAACGATGTTCGAATGACCTAAAATTTTGCACACATATCCAAAATCACCTAACGAAGCTACTACAACTCTCGAAATTCTATTCTGACCCTCTGATCAAAATCTCACCTATCAACCGGAATCCGCCAGAATTCAAACTTCGCCAATTCAAGCCTAATTCTACACCGGACCTCCAAATTCAATTCTGATCGCACTTCTAAGTCTCAAATCATCCCCCGAAGCTAACCGAATCACTAGAATTTACATCCAACCCCTCTAACTCAATAGTCAACATCCGGTTGACTTTTTCAACTTAAGCTTTCCTTAAGGAGATTAAGTGCCTCATTTCTTATCAAAACCAATCCCAATCAACACCACATACCGATAATGAAATATTAAGAAGCAATAAATGGAAAAAAATGGAACAGTAACATATGAGACGACGGGCCGGGTCGTCACATAACCTTTGGCATGTTATGGTTGAATATTGGTTATAGCTGTGAATCTTATATGTTTAATGTACGCTTGTGGGAGTTATGGTATTAGATGATTTAGTTGACCCATGCATGTGTAGATCTGTTTCAGTCAAAGTTTGAAGTTAAATGTATGCTTTGTAGGACTCATTCCTGATTCGTTTTTTTTTAATAATTTAGAAGTATCAGCATGCATATAAAAGTTAGTGAAGAGGGCTTGTGAATTCTGTGTGTTTTCACATGTATATGAAGTCAAGCAATTATGAATATAGGTCTAAATGCTCTACCTATTAAATTTGGGCTCCAATCGATGATTGAATAAGTCTGTTCTATTGATTATAAAATCAATGTTTAAACTAAATTGGACATTGATATCAAGGCATAGTGCAAGATGTTTCCCTTCAGTGAAATGTTAAGCACGTTTCTTTGGTTTGCTTCCACTGGAGTTCGATCCCAAGTCCCTCTGCCTGCAGCCCATGTTGATAATGTTTTGACTCTTTTTGGGCCTGAATGGCGGAATCATGCTAGAACGAAGAAAGACCCAATGCTTCAGGCAGCCTTTCAATTCCTTGTCTCCAAAGTGGAGACTTTAGCCAAATGTTGGGCCTGCCTTCAGGCCTGGGCTCCTCAGAGCAAATAATGGATTTAATTTCAGGTAGCAAAGCCTTAATTCCCTTACGTCTCACATTAATTAGCATATCTTGGTAGTCTATTGGAGGCGAGCCATGTTAGACAACACCAAATAGTTTATGGCCCTCCAAATGTAACTAATATTCCCTTTTAAAAATTAGAGTAGATTGAGGTGTGCCATGCCAAACAAAAATGACAATTGCATGGCCCTCAGTTTAATTAATCTTGTTTTGATACTTAGAATTCGAGGTGCGCCGTTTAGCTAAATTCCACGGCCCTCGCAAAGTTGCAAACGTGAAAATCTTTTGGTGTGTTAGTTTAATAATATTACCTTCTTAAATTCGGGTGCTCATTTATGTGACCCAAATACCTTCTTAAAGTATGTCAAAAGCCACGGGTGTATTTATGTGATATGGTTCGAGACGTATTTTAATAACATTGTAATCATCTTTAATTAAATAAATAAAAGCGGTTAAAAAGTTAAAATTTGCACATAGGTTCATAATTGTTTAAAATCATATAATTAAGCCGAATATAACAGTTGAGCGACCGTGCTAGAACCACGGAACCCGGGAATGCCTAACACCTTTATCCGGGTTAACAGAATTCCTTACTCGGATTTCTGGTTTGCGGACTGTTAAACAGAGTCGTTCTTTTCCTCGATTCGGGATTCTAAACTAGTGACTTGGGACACCATAAATCTCCCAAGTGGTGACTCTGAACTTTTTTATATAAATCCCATTTCGATTGTCCTTTAATTGGAAAAACCCCCTTATACCCCTTGCAGGGTGTAGGAAAAAGGAGGTATGACAGCTCTAGCGACTCTACTGGGGACGAGAACCCAAAATCTCTGGTTCAGGGTTCAAGAATTCGAGGTTAGAATAATTGTTATATTTGGCTTTATCTGTTATCTGATTTTATTACATGTTTGGGCCTTAATGTGCTAAATTTTGATTTTACTGCTTTAATATTATTTGAACTGTATATATAAACTGCTACTAAACCTTTCTCTTCTCATCTTCGGGGATGTGCTCGCTGGTCGAGACTCCCTATTCTGTTAGTGTTATACCTTGAAATAAGAAAGGGGCTCGGACAAGTTACTAAGCCAGATGGCCTTTTGGTTCCCGGTACGTAGCCCCCACCTCGACTCGAGTTATCCGCTCGGGTATACAGTCTAGAACAAATACCCAGGTTTTGAACCTAGAATAACTCAGCTTCATGCCGGATCCCTATTAGGAACGTTTGTTTGCATCCTTTGCATTTGACTTTAGAGGCTCAACACAGGGGTTGGGTCTGTCTAGGACAAGTATACCAAAAAATGAAAAAGACCATCCTGATGCATCATACGTGCTACGCATGCATTTATTTATTTCGGACTTGCATGCTGACCGGCTTATGAATATTAGGGAAAAGTTGAGAAAAAGAGAAATAACAGTATGAGGGTTAAAGAGAGTTAATCGCCTGTTTTGAAAAAATCAATGTCCAGATAGTGTCGAAATTCTGCCGAATTTTTGAGAAAATCAAAAAAAAAAAGGGAAAAAGTTTTTGTTTTCAAAAATAGTTTGTTTTATTTGCCAATGAAAAGAAAAAGAGAGTCTTGTTTTCAAAAAATAGTTTGTTTTATTTGCCCGAACTATGCCAGTTTAATTCTCACAGGGTGTGGGATACGTAGGCAACCTCCATCGGGTCCAACTTCTTTATGCAAAAATAGCCCAAAATGAACCAAAATTTTATTGTAAATAGGTAAGATGATGCTGTTTTTGTCAAAAATAGCCGAATGTTCCCAAAAGGGACGCCGGAAGGTTGCTTTTGCATAAACAACCATCTTTGGTCTTTTCTCTAAATTTTGGCCAATTAGCGGGCACAGCCTTAAAATCTTCCTCCGGAAGTATTGAAAGGCCGTATTTGCAAAGATGGGCTTTTGGTTGTAGAAATAAAAATATGAAAAAAGGGAGGTCAGTTTTGATTTTGAGTCAAATATAGCAAAATCATGATTTTTTTTTTGCTTAACCACCTTAATAAATGTGCAGAATGAGCACAAGTCAGAATTTACCAGTAACAATTGTGAACAAGATCCCTTTGGAGTTGCACATGTGGTGGGATGACTTGGGCGAATCAGGGCGAGACACGGTCAAACTGTACTTGGGAGGCCTCACTGAGTTGCTAAAAATTAATCCTATGGGGGATATCATAAAAGCATTGGTCACATTCTGGGACCCGGCTCACAATGTATTTCACTTCTCAGATTTTGAACTTACCCCAACATTGGAAGTGATATCCGGATACATCGAGGGTCCCAAGGTTCCTCTGAGATACCAGTACCTGATTGCTCCGAGGGCCGTAGCCGTACACAGGTTCCTAGATTCCTTGAAAATAAGTAGAGGGGTCCACAACCCGGACTTGGCAGCTGGTTTTTGTACTCTGCCGTTTATATACAATAGATATGGGCATATAAGGGGGTTCAACAAGCCAGAGAACAAAATTTGTAGCAAAGGAAACCGCCTTAAGTGGGAGGAACATAGGTGTTTTGCATTTATGGTGGCCTTTTTGGGATTTCTGGTGTTCCCTAGGAAAGATGGGAATATTGACATACGAGTAGCCGGGGTTGTCAGTACTTTGCTTACTCAGGCCAATAGCACCCTCACACCCATGATAGTAGCTGAAATCTTCCGTGCTCTTATTGCCTGCAAAGCCGGTGGGGACTTTTTTTTAGGGTTGTAATGTGTTGCTGCAGATGTGGATGATCGAACACTTATGCCATCGTCCTCGATTTATGAGTTATGGGTCGACAGAGAATACATGCATAGAGGAATTTTCTACGAGGATTGATGGGATCAGCTTACTAGAGGGGGTCACAGAGTGGTAACACGCCTCCGTTCCGTCACTGCAAGCCAAATAAAGTGGACATTTGGATGGTTATCTTTGGATGAAATCATATACATGCCAGCCACCGGGCCTCATTTCCTCTTAATGGGACTCATGAGTATCCAGCCTTATGTCCCGTATCGAGTCTTGAGGCAATTGGGGAGATGACAAATAGTTTCGAGAGATGAAGATCTTAGTGCCCAAGTAGTCGAGATCGGACCTAATGGCCAATTTCATGAAGCATCAATCCGCCAAATTTGGAGCGAGTGTCAATACTTAACAGCAAATACCTATGTACGTGATCGTTTCAAAAGTGAAGTTTCACCGGGATACCTTGCTTGGTATAGGAGAGAAGTTGAGTTTGGGAGGTCGGCCAAAAGATCCCATCTATAGGATTTCGTCGAGGCGTCGCAAGAACAGTAGGATTGGTTGGGTAAGGAGCAAGAGTACTGGGCTACAATAGGAAAGCTAGAAAAGCAAGTCATGGATCTGCAATTTGAAAATGGTTTACAGGCCGCCGCGGATGAGGGAGAGAAGAAGAAACTAGCCAATGAAAATGAGGCCCTTCGAGCCCAAATTCAAAAAATGAAAGTAGCGGCAGAAAACCCTGTCCAAAGTACCAAAGATGCAAAACTTATAGATAATTTGAGGTAGAAAGTGAATGACTATAGTTTTGATCTGAACAAAGCAGAAAGAGAACTAGCCGGGGGTCGAAAACAATTGGCTGAAAATGCGGCAGAACGAGCACGTCTGGTTAAGCAGTTGAAAGAAAAGTACGATAATGAGGTAGCAGGGCTAAAGAAAAAGGTCATCACCACGGACAATAAAAAAATCAGACAAGCAAAAGACTTCAAGGTTGAAAGAGAACAGTGCTATGCAGCAATGGCACATCTAGAGAGCGATTTGCGACAACTTCGAGAGCAGAATCAGGTAGCCGAACAAATTTTGGAAGCCAGAACTGAGCAGATTGGACGTTTATTACAAGAGAAAGGTGTCATAAGAGAGATAATCAGAAGAATCGCCAACTACATCGCAATGAAGTGCAGTAGTTGCGAGGATTTGACTAGATCTATGTTCTTCGCCACTGTGATGATTTTTGTTTTCCGAGTAATGGAATATCTCCACCACCTCCAAGGGGATTTAGCTAGTCGGCCCGCGGCGAGGCCGAATGATGCCCCGCGGGTCCCAGGAGCAATTGAGGCGCTAATGTATTCATGATTTCTTGAGTCTGTACTTTCTTTCCATTAAAGTCTATCAGTTTGTCTTGGAGTCTGTATTTCTTTCATTTAGAGTATGTGGGTTGTTTGTTTTTCGAGTCTGTATTTCGTCTTTCATCAGAGTCTGTTAGTTTCTTGTTTAAGTCTGTTAGTTTTTGAGTCTTTGTAATCAAAGTTTGTTTTTATTATGAAAAATTGAAATTCAAAAAAATATTTTATTATTTTACATTTATCTCCAAGAACTACGCTTGGTCTGATTCATGTGGAGTCATGTTACATAGGCAATCTCCATAGGATTCGATCGTAACCAAATAAAAAAAAGAGGGAAAGAAAATAGAGGAAAAATAAGAGAGAAAAGAAAAAAAAGAGAAAAAATAAGAAAGCAAATGAAAGAAACAATGGCAAAACAAGAGGGAATGAGAGAATTAAAACAAAGGAAAGAACGAGAGAAAAAAGAAAAAAGAAGTTTGCAATTGGAAATAAGGAAAGCCGGGATGACGCAAGCAGCTGGGAAAATGCATAGTAGAAATGGTTAACTGCTTAAGGTACATTCATTCCCCAAACATGCAGTTATCAAATGTGTTAAAGCCCTAACCACTAACCAAGTTGTTGTTGATGTATTGAGTTCAAGCAGGTGGTTAGTTGATTGTCATTCTGGCAACCCATTCCTACAGCACCCGGTCAAAAGACAAGCTGAAAATGACCAACCAAGAACTGGAGGCAAGTATTATTGACCCCTCAAAACAGGTGGAAGAAGTGGATGTTGCTACAATAAGGGAAGACATGAACAAGTTAAAGCAGCAAATGGCTGAGATGTTCCCATCCTAGTTAAAGGGGCATCCACCACCGGTTTATCCCGCCAATCCTTCTTATATCTCAACATTGGCCCAACCTCCGGAGCCTCCCACTGTGAACTCATCTCCAGCCTTTCCCCTCTACCAACAGTCCTATGGTACCACTTCCCATACTTCCCAAGCTCCACCACCTAAACAAATCCCATACCCTCCACCACCAGTTACTCCCGTCTTTGTGGCACCCTTATCAGTCACATTGCAGCGATCTTCCAGTGAGCCTTTGTTCAAGACTCATGAAAACCAGTACTACCCTCTTGAGCCTACCTTTAAAGTTCCAGAACCATATTCTTACACTCCTTATTTTGATCTCCCAGCAAAAATCGAAAAGCCACCCAAAAATCCCGAATATGAGGAAGTGATCAGAAAGGTCAAAAGCTTAGAACAATCGTTCAGAGATATGAGAGGGTTGGGAGGCCAAGTCAGTGTGGCTTATAAGGATTTGTGTCTATTCCCAGATGTTCAACTACAACATGATTCAAGATGCCTAAGTTTGATCTGTACGACGGCCATGGTGATCTGGTAGCACACTTGAGAGGGTTTTGCAGCAAGATGAGAGGAGCAGGTGGAAAAGATGAGTTACTAATGCCATACTTCACCAATGTTTAAGTGGGTCAGCATTGGAATGGTACACGTGATAGGACCATGGTAGGTGGTACACTTGGGACGACTTGGCCCAAGCATTCGCCTGCCACTTTCAGTACAATCTCGAAACCATCCCAGACCGTCTGTCATTGAAAAAAATTAAGAAGAAGCCCGGTGAGAGTTTCAGAGAATATGGATTCTGTTGGAGGGGGAAAGTCGCAAGGGTCGACCCTCCAATGAAAGAGAGTGAGATGGTTGATTACTTTTTGCAGGCTTTGGAGCCGACTTACTTTGGTCATTTGGTGTCAGCGATTGGCAAGTCATTTAATGAGGTTGTAAAAATGGGAGGCATGGTTGAGGAGGTACTTAAGTCCAACAAGATCATGAGTTATTCAGCAATCAAGGCAACCACCCAGGCCATTCAAAATGGCACTAGGGGTGTACTTAGGAAAAAGAAGAAAGAAGATGTTGCGACAGTTGAGTCCGGAGCCTAGTTCGGATCTAGAGGCCCATCACCTTACTATAACCAACCCCGACCCCACCACCAAACCTACCCTCACATTCCATATAGCCCGCCACAACATTACTACCCACCGCCAGATCCCTATTTTTCCGTCAATCATGCACAAACCTATACCCAAACCCTAGCTCATGCACAGTGGTGTGCGCCGGCTCCACAAAATCCATACCCAGCTCTACAAAACACCTATCCACCTCTAAGAGCCTACAGAAATTCCTCCGGAATAGGTTTTCGACCAAACCAAGCCTTCAAGAATGAGAGATTATAGAAGCAAAAGACTTTCACTCCACTGGGAGAACCATACACCAGTCTATTCCACAGGTTGATGCAGTTGGGCATGCTGAATCCAATTGAGCCTAAAATGCCAAATCCACCTCCAAGAAATCTTGACCACTCGGTGAGTTGTGAGTATTGTTCGAGATCCCCGGGACATGACACGGAGAAGTGTTGGAAATTGAAAATAGTTGTTCAAGAGCTTATTGGCACTGATCGAATCGAGGTTTCAAGCCCTAGAGACACCGAATATCAATCAGAATCCGTTGTCGGCTCACCATGAGACCCATATGATTGAGTTGATACACAAGGGAGGGGAGCCTAAGAAACCATCACAGACGGTAATGATGATCCGTTCCAGCAAAAACAGGTCAAATAAAAAGGTAACCAGTGGGAAATCAGTGGTCCAGTTGAAAGGGGTAGACAATAAGCCAGTTGCGGTAGCCGAGAAAGGGTCGTCAAGTATTGTTGCAGTGAAACTAGAGAAAGCTAAAGTGGTAGTACCAGGGGTAGCAAGTAAACCTGTTATGGTCGTGAATGGTGCTTACACAGAGCCTGTTATTATAAAGCCGGCAACTCAGCTGCCAGTAATCAACAGTAAAATCGTTCCTTGGAGTTATGAACAAGTGGTAGTGACGTATAAAGGGAAGGAGATCAGAGAAAAAGTTTGTGAAGCTCAGGGTCTGACTCGTTCGGGAAGGTGCTTTGCCCCCGATAAGTTAAGAAAAGCCAGAATCCCCAAAGATAACCCGGTATTGGTAAAGAAAGCTGTGACAGAAGAGGAGGCGGAAGAATTCTTGAGGAAGATGAAAGTACAGGATTACTCTATTGTGGAACAGTTAAAGAAAATACCTGACCAGATCTCATTGCTCTCATTGCTGATCCATTCATATGAGCAGCGCAGGGCACTGATGAAAATATTGAATGAGGCCCATGTCCCTGACAAGATGTCAGTGAATCACTTGGAGAAGATAGAAAATAAAATCTTTGAGGTAAATAAAGTTACTTTTTCCGACAATGAGTTGCCCGTGGAGGGTACTGAGCATACCAGGGCCCTTTATCTGACAGTGAAGTGTGAAGACTCTATAGTCACCCGAGTCTTGGTCGACAATGGGTCTAGTGCAAACATTTTTCCTCTCTCCACGTTGAACAAGCTGAAGGTCGACGATGATAGAATTCATAAGAATAGCATCTGTGTGTGAGGGTTCGATGGCGGGGGCAAAGATTCAGTGGGTGACATAATACTGGAATTGACAATCGGGCCAGTGGAGTTCACCATGGAATTCCAAGGCAGTGCCTTCTACATTGCATCAAATGGTTAAATTCGAGCAGGACAGACAGGAGATTGTGGTGCACGGTGAAGATAATATGTGTGCCCTGAGTGATGCCATTGTGCCTTTCATCGAAGTTGATGACGACAAGGGGTCGTGGGTCTACCAAGTCTTTGACACAGTTTCAGTGGAAAAGGTCCCAGAGGGGAAAAGTATCCCAGGTCCTAGAGTAACGGCCGCGTCTGTCATGGTGGCCACTGAGATGTTGAAGAATGGTTTCATACCAGGTAAAGGTTTGGGTGCTGCTCTTCAAGGCATTGTGCAGCCAGTTTCTTTTCTAAAGAATCATGATACTTTTGGTTTGGGGTTTAAGCCCACAGATGTAAATGTGAGACGAGCCCGCAAAATGAAGAAGAAGGTATGGACCTTGCCAAAACCAGTCCCGCATCTGTCCAAATCGTTTGTCAGGCCGGGTATCAGAAAGCAACTTTTGTCAAAGGTTCCCGGTCCATTGATTGGTGCTGATGGGGACTTGGATAAGGGGTTTGAGAGATTGTTCAACAATGTTAACATGGTAGAAGTTGGAGAGGGTCCAAGCGACAAGGATATGCAGTTTGTGGGACCACGTGCAAAAATTAACAATTGGGAAGCTACTCCCCTTCCTATTCAGAGGGAGTTTTGGTAGTGGGATTTGATTTTCTTTTTTGTCTAGATTATTTCCAGGGTTGTAATTCAGATACTATGTTCCGTCCATTTGGATGTGTTAAACCTTGTTATCTTTGAATTTCAATGAAATGCAATTTCCCTTTTCTTCTTCATTCCTAATAATTTTATTTTTGTTTTTTTGTCTTTCTTGTACAGTTCTTTTTATGCTGGTATCAATGACATGACATGCATGAGGAATCCTCGGCCCAATATTAAAAGCCAATCTAATTCGGAAATAATAATACAAGAAATTGAGTGTGATGATGAGTTGGATCTGACGATGATGAGGCCTTTGGGGAGATTAGTAAAGAATTAAGCCATTTTGAAGAAAAACCCAAGTCTAACCTGAACGACACAGAAACAATCAACTTAGGGGACCAAGATAATATCCGGTAAACTAAAATAAGTGTCCATCTTGAACCACAACTCAGTGAGGAGATAATTAAAGCAATGTTCGAGTATAAAGATATTTTTGCATGGTCCTATGACGACATGCCGGGTCTAAGCACTGACTTAGTGGTTCACAAATTACCCACTGACCCGGCATTCCCCCCTGTCAAGCAGAAGCTGAGGAAATGTAAAATTGATATGAGCGTAAAGATCAAAGAAGAGGTCACCAAGCAGTTTGAGGCTAGGGTCATTCGAGTCACGAGGTACCCCACCTGGTTAGCCAATGTTGTGCCTGTGCCGAAGAAGGATGGCAAGACCGGGTGTGTGTTGATTATCAAGATCTTAACAAGGAAAGTCCCAAGGATAACTTCCCATTGCCAAACATCTATATATTGATTGATAATTATGCCAAACATGAGATTGCTTCTGTTGTGGATTGTTATGCGGGCTATCACCAGATTTTGATGGATAAGGAAGATGCAGAAAAGACGGCATTCATCACGCCGTGGGGGACGTACTGCTATCGGGTCATGCTATTTGGTTTGAAAAATGTTGGGGCAACCTATATGAGGACAATGCCAATAATATTCCATGATATGATACACAGGGAAATCGAGGTATATGTGATTGTAAAGTCTAGAAAGCAATCTGACCATGACAGGGATCTGAGGAAGTTCTTCCAAAGGCTTTGCAAGTACAATATTAAGCTCAATCCTGCAAAATGCATTTTCGGAGTGCCGTCTGGAAAATTTTTAGGATTTATAGTAAGCCGCCTAGGTATTGAACTGGACCCGTAAAAAATCAGGGCTATCCAGGAATTGCCACCTCCGAGGAACAAGACCGAGGTGATGAGTTTGTTGGGGAGGTTGAATTATATCAGCAGGTTCATTGCTTAGCTCATGACAACTTGCGAGCCAATCTTCAAACTGTTAAAGAAGGACGTTGCGGTCAAGTGGACAGATGAATGTCATGAGGCATTTGATAAGATAAAGGGGTATTTGTCGAACCCACCCGTGTTGGTCCCGCCAGAACTAGGGAGACCTTTGATTCTATATTTGACAGTCTTGGATAATTCATTTGGCTGTGTATTGGGGCAATATGATATCACTGGCAGGAAGGAGCATGCCATATATTATCTCAGCAAGAAGTTCACATCTTACGAGGTTAAGTATACTCATCTTGAGAGGACATGTTGCGCCCTAACTTGGGTAGCATAGAAGAAGCATTATTTGTCATCTTATACTACTTACCTCATCTCTCGCTTGGATCCGTTGAAGTATATCTTCCAGAAGCCTATGCCCACGGGGAGGCTCGTAAAATGGCAGATCTTGCTCATAGAATTTGACATTATCTATGTGACTCGGACTGCAATGAAAGCACAAGCATTGGCCAACCATTTGGCTGAGAATCCAGTGGATGAAGAATATGAACCTTTGAAGACTTATATCCCTAATGAATAGGTAATGCATATTAATGAGTTGGAACAGGTTGAGAAGCCAGGATGGAAACTTTTCTTTGATGGAGCTGCTAACATGAAGGGCGTTGAGGTAGGAGCAGTACTTATTTCTGAAACAGGGCATCACTACCCTGTTACGGCTCAGCTTCGGTTCTATTGTACTAACAACATGGCTGAGTACGAAGCATGCATTCTGGGTTTGAGGATGGCAATAGATATGGGTGTCCAGAAAGTCTTGGTCTTAGGTGACTCGGATCTTCTGGTACACCAGATTCAAGGAGAATGGGAAACACGGGATTTGAAGCTCATACCATACCGACAATGTTTGCATGATCTTTGTCAGCGGTTTCAATCAGTAGAGTTCAGGCATATTCCAAGGATTCACAACGAGGTTGTCGATGCTTTGGCTACTCTGGAATCAATGTTACACCATCCAAATAAGGCTTATATGGACCCTTTAAAGATTCAGGTCCGCGATCAGCATGCTTATTGTAATGTGTTGGAAGAAGAGCTTGATGGGTAACCCTGGTTTCATGATATCAAGGAATATATCAGAATGGGGGCGTATCTAGTACAAGCCATAGGTGATCAAAAGAGAGCAATTAGGCGGTTGGCAAGCGGGTTTTTCTTCAGCGGCGGGGTTTGTACAAAAGAACTCCAGACCTTGGATTGCTGAGATGTATAGATGCTAGAAAAGCCACAACTATTATGACCGAAGTACATTATGGAGTCTGTGGGCTGCACTTGAGCGGGTACGTGCTGGCCAAAAAGATTCTCCGAGCAGGTTATTATTGGCTCACTATGGAGAGGGATTGTATCAGTTTCGTACGCAAATGTCTTCAGTGCCAAGTCCATAGAGATTTGATTCATTCTCCACCATCAGAATTACACACATTGTCTGCACCGTCGCCTTTTGTTGCGTGGGGCATGGATGGATGTCATTGGGCCAATTGAGCCAACAGCGTCAAATGGGCACAGGTTCATTTTGGTGGCCATATATTATTTCACCAAGTGGGTAGAGGCTAAAACGTTCAAGTCCGTAACCAAAAAAGCTGTGGTTGATTTTGTGCATTCGAACATCATCTGTCGATTTGGGATACCAAAGGTGATCATTACAGACAATGGTGCTAATCTCAATAGTCATTTGATGAAAGAGATAAGTGAGCAGTTCAAGATTACGCATCACAATTCTACCCCGTATCGCCCCAAGGCAAATGGAGCAGTTGAGGCAGCCAACAAGAATATAAAGAAGATACTTCGAAAAATGGTGGAGGGTTTTAGATAGTGGCACAAAAAGCTTCCTTTTGCATTGTTGAGGAACCGCACCACTGTTCGTACTTTAGTAGAGGTAACTCCTTATTTGTTGGTGTATGGCACCGAAGCAGTGATACCCGCAGAAGTGGAAATTCCATCCCTTCAAATTGTCGCGGAGGCTGAGATCGATGATGATGAATGGGTCAAAACCCGCCTGGAACAGTTGAGTTTGATCGATGAGAAAAGATTGGCAGAAGTGTGTCATGGCCAATTGTATCAACAAAGAATGGCGAGAGCATATAATAAGAAGGTGCGTCCACGGAAGTTTGAAGTGGGTCAGCAAGTGTTGAGACGTATCCTTCCACATCAGGCTGAGGCCAAAGGCAAGTTCGCTCCAAACTGGAAAGGGCCGTTCATCGTAACTAGAGTGTTGTCAAATAGCTCTTTGTATTTAACATATATAGAAGGCAAGTGTGTGGAAATGGCCATCAATTCTGATGCGGTCAAGAGATACTATATATGATTTTCTTTGGTTAATTTGTATTTGTTTGTACTTGGCATATTTTAAAGATTGGAATGATGAAGGCATTTTGTTCTGCTATCTAAACACTTTATCATTTGTTACCCCCTTTTAACCTTATTTATTTTCTATCATACCCCTCTTTTGGAATCAGTAACAAAGATTAGAAACACAAGCGCAAAATTTAAGTAAAAGGAAAAGAGAAGATAAAAGAGAAGAAAAAGAAAAGAGAAGAATGAAAAAGAAAGAAAAGAAAAAAAGAGGGAAAAACAAAAAAGAGAAAAGAAGAAAAAGGAAAGAAAAGAAAAATCACAACAAAGCAATTTCTATGACATGAACTACGTTCGACCTGATTCCTTTTAAGGATACATAGGCAGCCTCACTGTTTGGTTCCATCAAACAAAAATTCAAAAGTCCCCAAGCAAGAAACTGGGGCATAAGTTGTGGTTGTCGTGAGAAATATAATTCTAAAAGTTGTAATTTGAAACCCAGTTGAATTGTTTTGAGCCTATTATACCCTTTCTTTCTAACCCCATCCAAAAGCCCACGTTACTGTCCAAAGAAAGACCTTCTGATCAGTCTTCGAGAAATGCCAAGTCAAGAAGGTAAAGGTAATTTATGTCAGGGGAAACACACTGCTTCAAGCAGGAAAAATTAAAAATAAGAGAGTCTTATAGGTGAAAACCTTCACGGGCACCGTAAGGCGACAGGAGTTGAGAGAAATTAAAATGAGAGAGCCTTATTAGTGAAAACCCTCACGGGCACCTTGAGGCGAAAGTGAGTTAAGAAGTGAACAAATGAGAAAGGTCTGTTGGTGGAAAACTGTTTCAAGGCACCGCAGGATGAACAAGGTGAAGGTTTGGGTAAAGTAATCAGGTCATGGAAATTCTGGGGCAACAGAGTGTGGCAACTGAAAGTTGATTGGTTGGACAGATTGGGCCAATTAATCCGAAATGCATGTCATGATCATTGGTACCAGTTGTTCCATTCAGATAAGTTTCTTTTCTTTCTCTTTTTAGCAGTCATCCGGTTTTGGATTCTTCTTATCCTTAACTCGCAAAATCATTGCATTTCATTTTCTTTTAGGGTTTATTTGTCTAAGATGTTTCAATGTTAGTCCTGTTCAAAGCAAGTGAAAAGGGATTTCAAAGCTCACTATCAACTTCCAAAATTGCAAAGCATGGTTTGGTCAGAGCATACCAAAGACAACATGATATAAAGTGGGATACAAGGAATCAACAGGAGTTTCATCGGTGGAATAATTTGGTAATGTCATGGGAGATGCAAAGGTTCAGATAAAGGGGTCAGAGGTAAAAAACAGCATGGGTATAGAATACTTGGGTCGTCAAAGGTCATGGGGTTTGAAATTTAGTCAATATGTCAAGCGATTCAGGGCCAGTTCTAAGAAGCCAGTCAAAACAAAACAATGCAGCGAAAATATCTTCAGCAAGAATGCCATCAGCTAACCACCATTTTAAACTAACAAATTTTTTTTGATTGAAACAGGGGCAGAAAATTTCGTTTGTTTCAGAGAAACTCTCCGTGAGGGAAAGAGCAGCACCAAGATAGGTTTGACCGTAAGTTCTTAGGACTTTCTTGGAAAATGTGGCTTAGTTAAATTTCAAAACAATTACGAACGACATAGAGAAATGTTAGTTGGTTTCAAGTTTGCACGTTTAAGATAGGCTTCAATTAGGAGTTTTCAGGACCTTCCTGGATAATAAGATGTAGTTTAAGAACTTCTTAGATAACAGAACTTAGTGGAAGATATACTTTTAGAAGATACAACTTAGATCTATAATTGACGGTTAATTAAGAGTTGTCAGGACCTCCCTGGACAATAGGACATAACTTTCAAATTCTTAATAATAGTTGGTATAATGATTCAGTTTTACACTCACATATGTGCCCAGCCACCAAATTAGGGCAAAAAATTTTCTTTGTTTGTCTATTTTGTTTAAGTCAGGAGCTCACCTGGAGAACAAGGGAATAAATTTCAAGTGAAGCAGTCAGGAGCCCACCTGGAGAACAAGGGAATACATTTCAAGTCAGCAGTCAGGAGCCCACCTGGAGAACAAGGGAATACATTTCAAGTGCAGCAGTTAGGAGCCCACCTGGAGAAAAAGGGAATGCATTTCAAGTTCAGCAATCAGGAGCCCAATTGGAGAACAAGGAAAGTACAATTCAAGTTTTAGCTTTCAAATTTTTAGTAGTATTTGGTAACATGATGAGCCCAACCACCAAACTGGGGTAGAAAATTTTCTTTGTTTGTCTATTTTGTTGAAGTCAGGAGTCCACCTGGAGAACAAGCGAATGCATTTCAAGTGCAGCAGTCAGGAGCCCACCTGGAGAACAAGGGAATACATTTCAAGCGCAGTAGTCAGGAGCCCACCTGGAGAACAAGGGAATACATTTCAAGTTCAGCAATCAGGAGCCCACCTGGAGAACAAGGGAATACATTTCAAGTGCAGCAGTTAGGAGCCCACCTGGAGAAAAAGGGAATGCATTTCAAGTTTTAGATTTCAAATTTTTAGTAGTATTTGGTAACATGATGCGCCCAACCACCAAACTGGGGCAGAAAATTTTCTTTGTTTGTCTATTTTGTTGAAGTCAGGAGTCCACCTGGAGAACAAGCGAATACATTTCAAGTGCAGCAGTCAGGAGCCCACCTGGAGAACAAGGGAATACATTTCAAGTGCAGCAGTCAGGAGCCCACCTGGAGAACAAGGGAATACATTTCAAGTTCAGCAATCAGGAGCCCACCAGGAGAACAAGGGAAGTACAATTCAAGTTTTAGCTTTCAAATTTTTTGTAGTATTTGGTAACATGATGCGCCCAGCCACCAAACTGGGGCAGAAAATTTTCTTTGTTTGTCTATTTTGTTGAAGTCAGGAGCCCACCTGGATAACAAGGGAATATATTTCAAGTGCAACAGTTAGGAGCCCACCCGGAGAACAAGGGAATACATTTCAAGTGCAGCAGTCAGGAGCCCACCTGGAGAACAAGGGAATATATTTCAAGTTTAGCAATCAGGAGCCCACCTGGAGAACAAGGGAATACAGTTCAAGTTCAGCAATCATGAGCCCACCTGGAGATCAAGGGAAGTACAATTCAAGTTTTAGCTTTCAAATTTTTAATAATATTTGGAAACATGATGCGCCCAACCACCAAATTAGGGCAGAAAATTTTCTTTGTTATCTATTTTTTTGAAGTCAAGAGCCCACCTGGAGAATAAGGGAATACATTTCGAGATCAGTAATCAGGAGCCCACCTGGAGAACAAGGGAATACATTTCAAGATTCAGCAATCAGGCGCCCACCTGGAGCGCAAGGGAATACAATTCAAAGTTCAGCAGTCAGGCATCCACCTGGAGAAAGGGAAAACATCTCAGATTACAATTCAAGGCGGCAACAAAGGAATTTCACCAGAAGAATACAAGTCTGCAAGGACTACAAGATCAAGTTTGAAGACATAGATAGGACTTTTGTAATTCATAGATCATAGCTTAGTCTAGCTTCTTTTTATTGTGATATGGTGTAATAAAGGGGTTCAATAAGCAGTAGCAGCAACAACAACAACAGTGAAATCACAGCTTCATGGTACTCCCAGCTACCAGACATTCTTGAACTACACTCACCTGATTCTTTTT
Source organism: Nicotiana glauca (assembly GCA_026770625.1). NCBI lineage: Eukaryota > Viridiplantae > Streptophyta > Magnoliopsida > Solanales > Solanaceae > Nicotiana > Nicotiana glauca. The sequence continues at coordinate 43,616 of MU769301.1, forward strand.
TAGCCAAGGATATGTAGGCAACCTCGGAAGCAGGGTACGGTCAAATCTTTCGAAAATGCTTCACGCGGAGTATTCAAACGGGCAAAAATTACTCGTATCCGCTCACTTATCTTTGCACGAAAATTTTTCGCATTTCCGAGCAAAGAGGGGAAGCTGTGAGCAAGTGATTTTTGCCCTATATGAATTACTCCCACAGTTTCAAAACAAAATAATTTCTTTTTATTATTTGAAATTTTGTGGAATTTTGTGGTATTTTTTATTTGTATTTTTGTCTGTACATTTTAATTAATGAAAAATACAAAAAATATACATTGCATGTGCATTTAGGACTTAATTTTATATATTAACAAGTAATTAGGGTTTTACGAAAAATAGAAAAAAAAATTCTCAAGAATGATTATTTTGCTTTGATTTTGATTAGTTTTCCTTTGAGTTGTTTTAATTAAGCATGTTAATCATTACTTAGGTTTAATTGGTTTAATTAGGTCCTAAGAATAACTTCAGATTTTTGTTTTTATTTTTATTTTTGAAAAAAAAATAAATAAATAAAAAGGGGGAATTAAGAGAAAAGGAATTAAAAAGAGAGAAGGTTAATTTGGGCCAGATTTTGGTTTTAATTATTCAAGCCCAAACGGATTACCCTTTTATTCAGCCCAAACCCACTCTTTAATCCGGTCCAGCCCCCCATAACCAAAACGACGCCGTTTTGCTTTATCAAATCTGAGCCATCGAGGTCGGATGATCCAACGGCTAAGAAGTTGGGTTTCAATAATATATAAAGGTCTAAATAATCCCCCTCCCATATCGTCGCCCTTATCTCTCCCAGTCAATCCTTTAGAGACACAAACCCTAGTTAGCCGCCCCCAAACCCCTCCGCCACTGATGGCGCCGCCGCCTCCAACCCCTCTCAAACTAACACCCTAGCACTCCTCACTCCCCTCTTTCTAAATCCACACGCTATTACCCTCGAATCTGTCCATAACCCCTCGAATCTTAGATCCAAGTTGAGCCCTAAAAGTTGAAATCAAGATTCTGCGGACGATATCGATCCAAAATGATTTGATTTGCTTGTTCTCTATGAGAACATGCAATTAATGTCAGATTGGACCAGGAATCCAAAGATTTGATGATCAATCTATTCTGCTTCTTGGTTTGAATGGTGGAATGTATTTCTTTTCCATCTGAGATCAATTTTCTTTTGTTTTGTGTTTCCCCTTCATTATTTTTTCATTCTTCTTGACTATGTTGGTTAGAATTCTCTATTTTAGTTTATAGCTTTCCGATTATATCAGTATTTGTTTTAGCCTCGTTAAATGTTTAGTTGTTTTATTTTGTCATTAAAAAGTTTTTTTATCGTTTTAATTTCCTTCAGTTAACTAGAAATAATTGTTGGTAATTAGGCCAAGTTGGACTATTGTTGAAATGGTGTGGGAGAAATTGGACTTGTTTTAAAATTGGATCAGGTTGATTCTATTTTGTTTGCTTGTCATTGACCTGATTTCTAGCCTTCTTGGCTTGGGCTTCAGGTCTGTCATTTGGACCAGAGCCTTGGGTAAATTTGACCCATTTTTGGTCTGAGGTTTAAGGGTAAAAACAGGGTGCTGGGAGGGTAGTTTAGGAACTCAAGGTCAGGAATCTTCCAATAACAGATTTAGAAGCTTCTAGTGTGGGGTGGTAATGTCATTTTTTTTTTGTTTTGGGGTAGCATTACTTGGTTTACAAGTCAGAATTTTAGAGATTTCTAAGCAAAAACAATAATTCAAAGGGGGCTAAAGATGCAAATCTGTTATTTTATTGTTGTTCTATGGTTTGGCATATAAAAGCATTCTTTCTTGCCTTAGAAGGCAGAGACCTTAGAGATGAATATCCCAAAAAGGCTACTTAGTTTACTGTTCTATAGAAATCTGGAAGCATAAAGTTCCGGAAAAATAAAAAGAAACAATACAAGTTTTTTTCAGAAATTACTGTTTCATTGAGTGGTTTTCTTGGATTTCTAAAGTTTTTAGTTGTTGGAACACCTTCTGATTCATCTGGGGTATAAATGAATTAAACTTGGGTTTTAAGAGTTTGGTTTTGAAGATTGGTTTTGGTTAATTTTCGATTGAAGCTGGTTTTGGACTGCTGCATCTCATTTTTCTGTTTAAAACTGAATCTGGGTTAAATTCTACTGTTGCTCACTGCTGATCCATCATCTTTTCCGTTGCTTTTTCATTCCCAGGTATATTTTGATCCTCATGGAATTCACTTAAACATGTAATTTAAAGCATGATTTGGGAAGAAAATGAATATAGTGTTGTTGGTGGACTTCAGTGATTCTGCTGTTATTTTCTTCTATTCATTTTATAGTTTTGAAGTTTAAATTCATGCTTTCTCCAAAATAGGTTGTAGTTAGTTTGATCATGTTGGTTGTGTAGTAATCTCCCTCTGATGTGGCGGTTAGATGCTACAGTAGTGTTAGATCTAGGCTTGTGTGTTTGTTTTATTCCATTTTGAGCTCGGTTTTGTACTATTAAGTCTAGTTTTGTTATAGTTTATGAGTTAACCTTTGGCCTGCTATGGTTGAATATTAGTTATAGCTGTGAATCTCATATGTTGAATGTACACTTGTGGGAGTTATGGTATTAGATGATTTAGTGGACCCATGCATGTGTAGATCCGTTTCAGTCAAAGTTTGAAGTTAAATGTATGCTTTGTAGGACTCATTCCTGATTCGTTTTTTTTTTATAATTTAGAAATATCAGCATGCATATAAAAGTTAGTGAAGAGGGCTTGTGAATTTTGTGTTTTTTCACATGTATATGAAATCAAGCAATTATGAATATAGGTCTAAATGCTCAACCTGTTAAATTTGGGCTCCAATCGATGATTGCATAAGTCTGTTCTATTGATTATAAAATCATTGTTTAAACAAAATTGGACATTGATATCAAGGAATAGTGCAAGATGTTTCCCTTTGGTTAAATGTTAAGCACGTTTCTTTGGTTTGCTTCCACTGGAGTTCGATCCCAAGTCCCTCTGCCTGCAGCCCATATTGATAATGTTTGGACTCTTTTTGGGCCCGAATGGCGGAATCGTGCTAGAACGAAGAAAGGCCCAATGCTTCAGGCAGTCTTTCAATTCCTTGTCTCCAAAGTGGAGACTTTAGCCAACTGTTGGGCCTGCCTTCAGGCCTAGGTTCCTCTGAGCAAATAATGGGTTTAATTTCAGGTAGCAAAGCCTTAATTCCCTTACATATCACATTAATTAGCATATCTTGGTAGTCAATTGGAGGCGAGCCATGTTAGACAACGCAAATAGTTTATGGCCATCCAAATTTAACTAATATTACCTTTTAAAAATTAGAGTAGATTGAGGTGTGTCATGCCAAACAAAAATGACAATTGCATGTCCCTCACTTGAATTAATCTTTTTTTGATACTTAGAATTCGAGGTGCACCGTTTAGCTAAATTCCACGGCCCTCGAAAAGTTGCAAACATGAAAAGCTTTAGGCGCGTTAGTTTAATAATATTACCTTCTTAAACTCGGGTGCGTATTTATGTGGCCCAAATCCAAATCCCAACAATGTTAAAGTATGTCAAAAGCCATGGGTGCATTTGTGTGACGTGGTTCGAGACATATTTTAATAACGTTGTAATCTTCTTTAATTAAATAAATAAAAGCGGTTAAAAAGTTAAAATTTGCACATAGGTTCATTATTATTTAAAATTAGATAATTAAGCCGAATATAACAGTTGAGCGACCGTGCTAGAACCACGGAACCCGGGAATTCTTAACAACTTCTCCCGGGTTAACAAAATTCCTTACTCGGATTTCTGGTTCGCAGACTGTTAAACAGAGTCATTCTTTTCCTCGATTCGGGATTCTAAACCGGTGACTTGGGACACTATAAATCTCCCAAGTGACGACTCTAAATTTTTTTAAAGAAAATCCCATTTCGATTGTCCTTTAGTTGGAAAAACTCCCTTATACCCCTTGCGGGGTGTAGGAAAAAGGAGGTGTGACAGCTCTGGCGACTCTGCTGGGGACGAGAACCCAGAATCTCTGGTTCAGGGTTCAAGAATTCGAGCTTAGAATAATTGTTATATTTGGCTTTATCTGTTATATGATTTTATTACATGTTTGGGCCTAAATGTGCTAAATGTTGATTTTACCGCTTTGATATTATTTGAACTGTATATATAAACTGCTATGAAACCCTTCTCTTCTCATTTTCGGGGATGTGCTCTTTGGTCGATACTCCTATTCTATTAGTGTCATTCCTTTAAATAAGAAAGAGGCTCGGACAAGTTACTAAGCCGGATGGCCTTTTGGTTCCCGGTACGTAGCCCCCTTATCGACTCGAGTTGTCCACTCGGGTATACAGTCTAGAACAAATACCCAGGTTTTAAACCTAGAATAACTCAGCTTCATGCCAGATCCCTAGTAGGAACGTTTGTTTGCATCATGTGCATTTGACTTTGGAGACTCAACACAGGGATTGGGTCTGTCTACGACATGTATACCAAAAATGAAAAAGACCATCCTGATGCATCTTACGTGCTACGTGTGTATTTATTTATTTCGGACTTGCATGCTGACCGACTTATGAATATTGGGGAAAAGTTGAGAAAAAGAGATATAGTAGTATGAGGTTTAAAGAGAGTTAATCGCCTGTTTTGAAAAAACCAATGTCCAGATAGTGTTGAAACTCTGCCGAATTTTTGAAAAAATGAAAAAAAAAAAAAGAGAAGGGAAAAAGTTTTTGTTTTCAAAAATAGTTTGTTTTATTTGCCAATAAAAAGAAAAAGAGAGTCTTGTTATCAAAAAATAGTTTGTTTTATTTGTCCGAACTACGCCAGTTTGATTCTCACAGGGTGTGGGAAAAGTAGGCAACCCCCATCGGGTCCAACTTTTTTTTTTTTGCAAAAATAGCCCAAAATAAACAAAAATTTTATTGTAAATAGGTAAGGTGATGCTATTTTTGTCAAAAAAACCGAATGTTCCCGAAAGGGACGCCGGAAGGCTGTTTTGCATAAACAGCCATCTTTGATCTTTTCTCCAAATTTTTGGCCAGTTAGCGGGCACAACCTTAAAATCTTCCTCCGGAAGTGTTGAAAGGCCGTTTTTGCAAAGCTGGGCTTTTGGTTGTAGAAATAAAAATCTGAAAAAAGGGAGGTCAGTTTTGATTTTGAGTCAAATATAGTAAAATCATAATTTTTTTTGCTTAACCACATTAATAAATGTGCAGAATGAGCACAAGTCAGAATTTACCAGTAACAATTATGAACAAGATCCCTTTGGAGTTGCACATGTGGTGGATTGACTTGGGCGAATCAGGGCGAGACACGGTCAAACTGTACTTGGGAGGCCTCACTAGGTTGCTGAATATTAATCCTATGGGGGATATCATAAAGGCATTGGTCACATTCTAGGACCCGGCTCACAATGTATTTCACTTCTCAGATTTTGAACTTACCCCAATATTGGAAGTGATAGCCGGATATATCGGGGGTCCCAAGGTTCCTCTGAGACACCAGTACCTGATTGCTCCGAGGGCCGTAGCCATACATTAGGTTCATAGATTCCTTGAAAATAAGTAGAGGGGTCCGCAACCCGGACTTGGCAGCTGGTTTTTGTACCCTGCCGTTTATATACAACAGATATGGGCATATAGGGGGGGTTCAACAAGCCAGAGAACAAAATCTGTAGCAAAGGAAACTGCCTTAAGTGGGAGGAACATAGGTATTTGGCATTTATGGTGGCCTTTTTGGGATTTCTGGTGTTCCCTAAGAAAGATGGGAATATTGACATACGAGTAGCTGGGGTTGTCAGTACTTTGCTTACTCATGCCAATAGCACCCTCGCACCCATGATAGTAGCTAAAATCTTTCGTGCTCTTATTGCCTGCAAAGCTGGGGGGGACTTATTTGAGGGTAGTAATTCCTTGCTGGAGATGTGGATGATCGAAAACTTATGCCATCGTCCTCGATTTATGAGTTATGGGTCGACAGAGAAGACATGTATAGAGGAATTTTCTACGAGGATTGATGGGATCAGCTTACCAGAGGGGTTCACAGAGTGGTAACACGCCTTCGTTCCATTACTGCAAGCCAAATAGAGAGACCGTGCTAGAACCACGGAACCCGGGAAGGCCTAACACCTTCTCCCGAGTTAACAAAATTCCTTACTCGAATTTCTGATTCACAGACTATTAAATATAGTCATTTTTTTCCTCGATTCGGGATTCTAAACCGGTGACTTGGTACACCATAAATCTTCCAAGTGGCGACTCTGAATATTTTTTAAATAAATCTCGTTACGATTATCCTTTAATTGAAAAAACACCCTTATACCCCTTGTGGGGTGTAGGAAAAAGGAGGTGTGACACTACAAAGTTAGGAAAATTTCACATCTGTTCTTTCCTGTCATGCGAATTTATTCCTCAATGCTAATTGGATTTCTACTCTGTTCTTTCGCAGATGGCGAGAACATGCGCTTCCTCATCTACCGCTCAGCAGCCCGAGCCCCAGCAGCAGCTCCCTCTAGGGGCTAAGGTCGAGGCCGTGCTAGAGGCCGAGGTAGGGGAAGAGCTCAGCCCCGAGCAGCAGCACCAGTGGTGGAGCCTCAGGTTAATTTTGACGAGGAGGTTCTGGTCCCAGCAGTTCCGGTAGGCCCAACTCAGTTCCCCAGAGGGGTTTATTGCTACCCCAGTCCTTCAGGATGCTCTGGTCTGATTGGTGGGCCTCATGGAAAGTGTCACCCGAGCAGGTTTGCTTCCTGTAGCACTAGCACTTCTCAGGCTAGAGGAGGGGCCCAAACTCCTGCTACACGCACTCTAGAGTAGGTAGCTTCCCAGATTTAGACTCCAGCATTGAGCCAGTTGGAGCAGTTTAGCCGGGTGTAGTGGCTCAGACCGGCGATAGAGCAGCGATGTCTGCCGATGCTTTGTAGAGGCTGAATAGGTTCACCAAGATCTTCACTACTACTTTCAGCGGTGCTTCTTCTGAGGATCCCCAGGATTTCCTATATAGCTGCCACGAGGTTCTCAGGAACATGGGCATTTTTTAGACCAATGGGGTCAATTTTTCTACATTTCGATTGTTTGGATCCGCCAAGACTTGGTGGAGGGATTATTGCTTAGCTAGGCCAGCCAGGTCACCATCTTTGACTTGGGAGCAGTTTACAGTATTGTTTCTGGAGAAGTTTCTCCCCGTTACTCAGAGAGAGGCCTATCAGAGGCAGTTTGAGCGCCTCCAGCAGGGTTCCATGACGTTCACCAAGTATGAGACCAGGTTCATCGATCTAGCTCGCCATGCTCTTGTCATACTTTATACCGAGAGAGAGAGGGTGAGGAGGTTTATTGACGGTCTTATTCAGCCAATTCGTCTTTAGATGGCCAAGGAGGTAGGGAGTGAGATCACTTTTTAGGAGGCGAACAATGTGGCCCACAGAGTTGAGATTGTTCTATTGTAGGGAGGTGGTCATGGGTCATATAAGAGGCCCCATCATTCAGGCAGATTCAGTGGTACCTCGTCTGGAGGTAAAGATTCATATGGTAGAGGCCATCCTCCTAGGCCCTTTCGGTCAGCTATTCAGGTTTCTCACAGTACTTCAGGTAGCTGTGGTCCTCAGATGTAGTATTCTGATCAGCAGTCCTTCAGTGCATCACCAGCACCTATTAGTGCACCACCACTTTAGAGTTATGAGGGTTGTAAGACGAGGACTTGTTTCACTTGTGGCGACACGAGGCACATTATTAGGTATTACCCTCGAGCTTCGAGCAGTTCTCTGCATCAGGGTTCCCGTGCTATGGTTCAGGCACAGAATATTCCATAGCCCACCCAGCCAGCTAGAGGTGGGAGTAGAGGTGGAGGTAGAGGTCCTAGAGGTAGATCACAGGCCGCCAGAGGTGGGTCCGGCCAGTAGCAGGCTATCCTAGAGATGTGGTTTAGGGTAGTGGGGCCCAGCCCCGATGTTATGCTCTTCCAGCCAGGCCCAAGACTGAGGCTTCAGACACACTGATTACAGGTACGGTTCTGGTTCGTGATAGAGATGCTTCAGTGTTATTTGATCAAGGGTCTACCTACTCGTATGTATCATCTTATTTTTCATCGTATCTGGTCATGCCTAGTGATTTATTGAGTATTTATGTTTATGTGTCTACACCAGTGGGTAATTTTATTGTGGTAGATCGAGTCCATCGCTCTTGTGTAGTTGTGATTGGGGGTCTTGAGACTCGTGTGGATTTGTTGCTTTTAGACATGGTCGACTTCGATGTTATATTAGGGATGAACTGGTTATCACCTTACTACACTATCTTGGACTGTCATGCCAAGATCGTGCCCTTAGCTTTGCCAGGTATGCCTCGTTTAGAGTGGAGAGGTACTCCAGGTTATTCTACCCGCAATGTTATATCGTATGTGAAGGCTCGGCATATAGTCGAGAAGGGGTGTTTGGCCTTTTTAGCCTATGTCCGTGATTCTAGTGTTGAGGTTCCCTCTATTGATTCTATGTCCGTTGTTCGTGAGTTCCCTGATATTTTCCCTTCAGACCTGCCAGGTATGCCACCTGACAGGGATATTAACTTTTGCATTGATCTGGTACCGGGGCACTCAGCCCATTTCTATCCTATCATATCGTATGGCACCGCCTGAGTTTAAAGAGTTAAAGGAACAATTGCAGTATTTGCTTGAGAAGGGTTTTATTAGACCCAGTGTTTCACCTTGGGGTGCACCGGTATTATTTGTCAAGAAAAAGGATGGGTCAATGAGAATGTGTATTGATTACCGGTAATTGAACAAGGTTACAGTCAAGAATAAGTATCCACTGCCGAGGATTGATGATTTGTTCGCCCAGCTTTAGGGTGCCAAGGTATTTTCCAAGATTGACTTGAGATCTGGCTACCATCAGTTGAGGATTAGGGTATCCAATGTCTCTAAGATAGCTTTCCGCACTCGGTACGGGCATTATGAGTTCTTGGTTATGTCATTTGGATTGACCAATGCCCCAGCAACTTTTATGGATTTGATGAACCGAGTGTTTAGGCCTTATTTGGACTCATTCGTGATAGTCTTCATTGATGATTTATTGATATATTACCGCAAATAGGAGGAGCACGAGCAGCACCTTAGAGTGGTTCTTCAGACTTTGAGGGATAGTCAGTTATATGCTAAGTTCTCGAAGTGTGAGTTCTAGTTGAGTTAAGTTGCATTTCTAGGTCATGTTGTATCGGCAGAGGGTATTCAGGTTGATCCGAAGAATATTGAGGCAGTCAAGAACTGGCCTAGACCAGCATCAGCTACAGAGATTCGGAGTTCCTTGGGATTGGCAGGCTACTATCGACGGTTCATGGAGGGGTTTTCATCTATTACAGCCCCGATGACCAGATTGACCCAGAAGGGTGCCCAGTTCAGATGGTTGGACAAGTGTGAGGCGAGCTTTCATAAGCTCAAGACAGCTCTGACTATGGTACTAGTGTTGGTTTTGCCCACAGGTTCAAGGCCTTACACAGTTTATTGTGATGCTTCCCGTATTGGGATTGGTGTAGTGTTGATATAGGATTACACGGTCATTGCCTATACTTCAAGGTATTTGAAGATTCATGAGAAGAACTATCCGGTTCATGACTTAGATTTGGCAGCCATTGTTCACGCATTAAAGATTTGGAGGCATTATCTGTATGGCGTGGCATGTAAGGTGTTCACTGATCACAAGAGTCTTCATTATTTGTTCAAGCAGAAGGAGTTGAATTTGAGGCAGCGGAGGTGGTTGGAGTTGTTGAAAGATTATGATATCACTATCTTATATCACCTAGGGAAGGCCAATGTGGTGGCCGATGCTTTGAGTAGAAAGTCAGACAGTATGGGCAGTCTTGCTTATATTCCAGTCGGTGAGAGGCCGCTTGCTTTGTATGTTCAGGCTTTGGACAATTGGTTTGTGAGGTTGGATATTTCTGAGCCTAGTCGAGTATTAGCTTTCACGGTCGCTCGTTCTTCTTTATTGGAGCATATCCGTGATCGGCAGTTTGATGATCCCCATTTGTGTGTCCTTAGAGACACGGTGCAGCGTGGAGGTGCCAACCAGGTTACCTTAGATGATGATGGAGTTTTGAGATTGTAGGCTCGATTTTGTATTCCTAATGTGGATAGGCTTCGAGAGTTGATTTTAGAGGAGGCCCATATCTCCAAGTACTCTATTCATCCGGGCACCACGAAGATGTATCAGGATTTGCGATAACATTATTGGTAGCGTAGAATGAAGAAGGATATTGTGGCATATGTGGCTCGATGTTTGAATTGTCAGCAGGTTAAGTATGAGCATCAGAGGCCTGGTGGATTGTTTTAGAGGATTGATCTTAGTGGAAGTGGGAGCGGATCACTATGGACTTTGTTACTGGACTCCCGTAGACTCAGAAAAAGCTCGACGCAGTTTGGGTCATTATTGATAGGCTGACCAAATCAGCGCATTTCATTCCTGTGGCAGTCTCCTATTCATCCGAGAGGTTAGCTGAGATCTATATCCGGGAGATTGTTCGTGTTCATGGTGTGCCTATATCTATCATTTCGGACCGAAGTACGCAGTTTACCTCGCGCTTCTGGAGAGCAGTTCAGCGAGAGTTGGGCACACGAGTTGAGTTGAGCATAGTATTTCCTCCCTAGATGGACGGTCAGTTTGAGCGGACTATTCAGATTTTGGAGGATATGCTCTGAGCTTGTGTTATTGACTTTGGAGGTTCGTGGGATCAGTTTTTGCCCTTAGCAGAGTTTGCCTTCAATAATAGCTACCAGTCGAGTATCCAGATGGTTGCTTATGAGGCTTTATATGGTAGGCGGTGTCGATCTCAGGTTGGATGGTTTGAGCCGGGAAAGGCTCGATTGTTGGGTACGGATCTGGTTCAGGAGGCCTTGGACAAGGTCAGGATCATTCAGGATAGGCTTCGTACAACTCAGTCCAGGCAAAAGAGTTATGCAGACTGCAAGGTTCAAGATGTGGGTTTTATGGTTAGTGAGCGGGTATTTCTCCGAGTCTCGCCTATGAAGGGCATGATGAGATTTGGGAAGAAGGGCAAGCTTAGCCCTAGGTTCATTAGCCCGTTTGAGATTCTTGATCAAGTAGGAGAGGTGGCTTATAGACTTGCGTTGCTGTCGAGCTTATAAGCCGTGCATCCAGTGTTTCATGTGTCCATGCTTCAGAAATATCATGGCGATCCATCCCACGTGTTATATTTCAGCACTATCCAGTTGGACAAGGACTTGTCTTATGAGGAGGAGCCGGTAGCTATTCTAGACCGGCAGGTTCGTCAGCTGAGATCTAAGGGCTTCCCTTCTGTTCGTGTTCAGTGGAGAGGCCAGCCTCCTGAGGCATCGACTTGGGAGTCCGAGTCTGATATGCGGAGCCGTTATCCCCATCTTTTCCCCAACTCAGGTACTTCCTTCTTTTGTCCGTTCGAGGACGAACGGTTATTTTAGAGGTGGAGAATATGATCACCCAAGCGGTCATCACTTGTTTTAAATTGAATTCTATGATGCCGAGGCCATGAAAATCTCATTTAGAGTCACCTCGAATTGCGTACGCAATTCGAGCGCGTAGCCGAAAGACTTAAATATGAAATTCTATGAAAAATGCTAAGTTTTGATGTTAAAATCAATAAATTTGACTTCAGACAACATTTTGGGTAAATGGACCTGGACCCGTAATTTGACAGTCCCGGAGGGTCCGTAGGAAAATATGGGACTTGGGCGTATGCCCGGAATCGAATTCCGAGAAATGAATTTTTAAGTAAAATTGTTTTTTGAAAATGTTTAAGGAAATTTGAAATAAAATCTGATTAGAAAGCGATGGTATCGGACCCATATTTTGGTTCCGGCGCCTGGTACAGGTCTTATATATGTTTTGCATTTCTGTAAAATTTGGTTGAAAACGGATGTCATTTTATGTGATTTGGACTTTAAATGGAAAATTTGATATTTTAAGAAGTTTGAAAGAATTCTTGGAATTTGAGGTTTAATTCGATGTATATGATGTTATTTTGGCGATTTGATCGCACGGATAAGTTCGTGGGATATTTTTGAGGTCGTGTGTATATTTGGTTTGGAGCCCCGAGGGCTCGGGTGAGTTTTGGATAGGCCACAGTTGCATTTTTGAACTTTGAAAATAGCTGGTGCATTTCTGATCTGCAGGCTTCGCATTTTCGAAGCCAGTCTCGCAAATGCGAGCCATGCACCGCAAATGCAAGAAGTGGACTGTGCAGGCCTGATCGCAAATACGACCAAATGGTTCGCAAATGCGGAGAGGGGCCAATCGCAAATGCGACGCTTTGATCGCAAATGCAAAAGTCCAGGATTTTCAAAGGGTTCGCAAATGCGAACCCTGTTTCGCATTTCCCACATCTACAGAGGTCGGGGTTCGCAATTGCGAACCCCTGTTCACATTTTCCATATTTGAGGCCTGCATTTTTCTATACTTAGCCGATTTTCAGTCATTTTTAACATCTTTTAACAACACAAACCCCTTTAGGCGATTTTACAAGAACAACTCTTCTTCCAAATCGATTGTAATTTAGTTTTTACTCATTTCCTTCAAACATTAACATCTTTTAACATTATTTCAACCTAAAATCAAAGATTTTCATAGGGGAAATTGGGTGTTTTGGGTAGAACCTAGGTTTTTCAAAAATTGGGGATTTGGACCTCAATTTGAGGTCCGAGTTCAAAACAAATTATATAATTGAGTTCATGGGGGAAATGGTAATCGGGTTTTGGTTTGAACCTCGAGTTTTGACCACGTGGGCCGAGGGAGATTTTTGACTTTTTGGGTAAAACTTTGAAAAACTCATTTTCATGCATTGGGGTTGATTCATTTAGCGTTTATTGATGCAATTAAGTAATTTGTGGCTAGATTCGAGTGGATTGGTGGTGGAATCAAGGGGTAAAGCTATAGTTGATACTTGAGTTGTGTTCAAGGAATCGAGGTAAGTGTTTGGTCTAACCTTAGCTTGAGAAATTAGGAGTTGAGTCATATTTTCTACTTGCTTCTTGTTGAGTACGACGTATAGGCATGGTGACGAGTATCTATACGTTGGTGTCGAGCATGACTCTGAGTCTTAAATTGGAAATTGTTGCATTCTTAAATGATATTTCAGATGCTTTAATTAATGATCTTCTATATTGAGCAAAGACTTGGTTTATCCTCGTAGAACTTATTTATGATTGGGCATTGTCATTATTTGAGCTGAGTACAAGCTAAGTTAAGATTTGGTTATAGCTGTTTCTCCCTTGCCGGGATGACTGTTTTGATTTTTTTGTTCCCTTGTCGAGAAACTATTACATTGCTTTGTTCCCTTGCCAGGAAACTATTATATTGCCTTGTTTCCTTGCCGGAAAGTTATTATGTTGCTTATGCTCCCTTGTCGGAATTTCTTGTAATTGAGTGATGAACTGTGAAAGGGAGCGGGTGGTACGCCTACCACAAGATATGATAAAATGGGAGCGGGTGGTATTCCTACCACAAGATATGATGAAATGGGAGCGGGTGGTACGCCTACCACAAGATATGATGAAACGGGAGCAGGTGGTAGGCCTACCACAAGATAAAATGAAATGGGAGCGGGTGGTACGCCTACCACAAGAGTTTAATAAAATGGGAGCGGGTGGTACGCCTAGCACGAGATATGAGAAATGGGATCTGGTTGCACGCTTGCAACAAGATGAAATTGAAAATGAAAGTTGCCTTTATTTCCTTTTATCCATGTTAGAAGTTAAGTTGTAGTTTCCATATTATTCTTGATATGCTGCTTTAACTGCTATCCCCGAAGCATGTTTCCCTTCCCCAGCTTTAATTGTTTATTACTTGTTTACTTTTTCACTATATATTATATAACCGTACAGGTTTATTTGGAATCTGGTCCTAGCCTCGTCACTACCTCGTCGGGGTTAGGCTAGACACTTACCAGCACATGGGGTCGGTTGCACTGATACTACTCTCTATGCTCTTTTGCACAGATCCAGGTACCGGACAACAGTAGTAGCTCGGGAGCCAGTCTTTAGTCCACCGAGACACCGAGGTAGCTTTGCAGGCGTCCACAAGCTTGGCGTCTCCTCTATCTTATATTTCCTTCTGTTATCTCATGTATTAGAGACAAACAGTATTATATTTCTTTCAAATGATTGTATTTAGTACTCTTAGTAGTCCGTGAGTGATGTGACACCAGTTCTTAGGTAGACGCATATGTTGATTTCTGCATTATTGTCCAGCTTATTTAATTTAAGTCTTCTGCTTTAAATTCATATTTCTGTTGTTATTTAAATATTTAACACTTGTTGTGATGATTGATAAAAAGGATTTAAAAATAAAGGAGTTAGGAGTTTATTGTTTGTGGCTTGCCTAGCTTCTACGAGTAGGTGCCATCATGACCCCGAGGGTGGAAAATCTAGGTCGTGACAGCTGTGTAGATCTCTAGTTGGTTGGTTCGAGCCCGGCGAGGCTAGGCTAATGGGGATTGATTTGGTATAGGATGCTTTGGAGAAAGTGAAGGTGATTCAGGAGAGGCTTCGTACAACGCTGTTGAGGCAAAAGAGTTATGCTAATAGAAAGGTTCGAGATGTATCCTACACGGTTGGCGAGAAGGTTCTGTTGAAGGTTTCACCCATGAAGGGTATTATGAGATTTGGGAAGAAAGGGAAATTGAGTCATCGGTTCGTTAGGGCTTTTGAGGTGCTTCGGAGGATTGGGGAGGTGGCTTATGAGCTTGATTTTCCACCCAGCTTGTCGAGTGTGCATCCAGTATTTCATGTTTTTTTTGCTCTGAAAGTATATTGGGGATCCGTCTCATGTTTTGGACTTCAGCACGGTTCAGTTGGATGATAATTTGACCTTTGATGTGGAGCCAGTAGCTATTTTGGGTTGTCAGGTTCGGAAGTTGAGGTCAAAGGATATAGCTTCAGTGAAAGTGTAGTGGAGAGGTCGGACCGTGGAGGAGGCTACCTGGGAGATCGAGCGAGAGATGCGGAGCAGATATCCTCACCTATTTGAGGCTTCAGGTATGTTTCTTGACTTTTTCGAGGACGAACGTTTATTTAAGTTGGGGAGGATGTGACGACCCAGCCAGTCATCTCATGAGTTACCACTCTATTTCCCCTATTTCTGCTTTTTTATGCTTCGTTATCCGTATTTTGTGGTATCGGGTTGGTCGGATCGAGTCCGGAATGATTTTGATAAGATTTGAGACACTCTTTTAAGAAGGTTTGAGTTGGAAAAGCCAACTGGATGTTGACTTATGTGTTAGAGGGCTCGGATGTGAGTTCCGATGGTTCAGTTAGCTTCGGGAGATGATTTATGACTTAGGAGTGTGATCGGAATGGGTTTTGAAGGTCCGGAGTGGAATTAGGCTTGAATGGGCGAAGTTGATATTTTGGCAATTTTCGGTTGATATGTGAGATTTTGATATAAGGGTTGGAATGGTGTGTAAAATTTCAGGTCATTCGGATGTAGTTTGGTTGGGTTTTTGATCAAAAACGTATTTCGGAAGATTTTTAGAAACTTAGGCTTGAATTTGATGTGTTTTGAGTAATTTGATGTTGTTTGAGGTGTTTTGATGATTGGAACAAGTTTGAATAAGGTATTGGGTCATGTTTGTGCTTTTGGTTGAGGTCCCGGGGGCCTCGAGGTGATTTCGGATGGTTAATGGGAGGATTTTAAACTTGAGTGAATGCAAAAAGTGTGCTACTTCTGGTGTTTTCGCACTTGCGGTTTGGGGACCGCAATTGTGAGGGAGAAGGCCACATATGCGAAACTTGGACTGGAGAGCAGATACCGCAGAAACAGTCAAGTGGCCGCATCTACGAGGCCGCAGATGCGAAAGTTCTATCGTAAATGCGCTTTTTGTGCTTTAAGTGAAGGTCCGCAGAAGTGGTTGTTTTGGCCGCATATGCGGTACCGCAGAAGCGGGTTTTTGGACCGCAGATGCGGAAAGGCCTGGGCAGAAGGTATATATTTCATCCTTCGCGATTTTTGAAGGGTTTCACCATTTTTGAACTCGGAATTGGGAGCTTTGGGCGATTTTGAAGAGAGGAATCAACGAGACTTCGATAAGTTAAGGATTTTGGACCTAAAACACATTTCTATGGTAATATTTCATGGATTGAGACTGAAATTTAAGGAATTAAAGGACTAAAAAATGGAGGTTTAGGGCTTGAGTTTAATAGGGTTTAAATTGAGGATTTGAGGTGTCATTTGAACTTCTGTCACACCTGTTTTCGGCACGCCCCCACCCCGAAGGGGGTAAGAACGGGCGAAGTGAGTTTTTCCAATTAAAG
>MU769302.1:0-63307 GCA_026770625.1 Nicotiana glauca
GACTCTGAAAATTTAAATAACTAATCCCGTTCCGACCGTCCTTTAATTGGAAAAACTCTTTTTATTATACCCTTTTTGGGGTGTAGTAAGCCTAAAAAAGAGGTGTGACAGCAGCGCTAGGGTTTGGTGCTGGTTCGTCTCTGAACTTCAGAGAGACGATGGGGGCGAGGGGGTTTGGTTTGGGGGGCGTGGGGTGTGTTTGGTTGCTTATATACGAATGGGTAGAATGAATCCAGGCCGTTCCATCTGATGAGATCAATGGCTTGGATCCATTCATTAATGGAAACAACGTCGCTTCATTTACCCCGGGACTGGATCGGTCTTTGGACGTGAATGGGTCGGGGCATGGGAACGACTTGCGGCCGTCAGATCAAATGAAATGAACGGCCTGGATCAACAGGCTTGAAACGATGCCGTTTCGTCGAAGGTGGGGGTGGACTGGACCGTTCGATCTTAGGAGATCGACGGTTCAGATTCTCCATGCCTAGATGGCATCGTTTTGGGCTTGGTCTCAGATGGACTGGACTGGGGCGAGGACTGGGCTGTTTTGGGCCTGATCCGAGTTTTCTCTTTATTTTTCAATTGTTTCTTTTCCTTTTTCCTTTTATTTCCTAATTTTAAAACCAAAATCCTAAATTAAATTATAAAACCAAAACTATCTTAAAAAATACTTAATTAACTCTAAGTAATAATTATCACACATCATTAAGTATCAATTTAAATAGAATCGCACAACTAGACCTTAAATGCTAAGAATGCAAAGTACATATTTTTGTGATTTTCATTCATCGCCAAACAAACTTAATTACTCCTAAATGTAGAACTGAATCCTAGATGCAAATATGACATATTTTGTATTTTATATTAATTTAAACAAATAAACATGCACGGACAAATGCGAACAATAAGAGAAATAACACAAAATTCACAAAAATCACACACCATCCAAAACCATTTTATTTTGAATCTTTGGGAGTAATACTCATATAGGGCAAAAATCACGTGCTTACATCTATCACTGACTAAAATTGAGAAGAAGCCTGGGGAAAGCTTCAGAGAGTACGGTTTTCGGTGGAGAGAACAGTTGCAAGAGTTGATCCTCCAATGAAGGAAAGCGAGTGGTCAATTATTTTCTGCAGGCCTTGGAGCCTACCTACTATGGTCATCTGGTATCGGCAATTGGAAAAACTTTTAATGAGGTAGTGAAAATGGGAAGTATGGTGGAAGAGGGTCTCAAGTCAAACAAAATTATGAGCTATTCGGCGATTAAAGCAACTACCCAGGCTATCCAGAGCGGCACTGGAGGGGCATTGGGAAATAAAAAGAAAAAAGATGTTACAGTAGTGGAATCAAGAGCTTGGTCCAGGGGTTCGTCACCATATTATCACCATCCACGCCCCCACCCCCAAACCTACCCACACAACCTATATGGCCCACCACAACACTACTATCCACCTCCCACCCCCCATTTCTCTGTCCATTATGCCCAAACATACCCCCAACCTCAAGCGCCATGGCGTGCACCCACCCCATAAAATACTTACCCTACTCAGAACACCTACCCACCTTCGAGACCCTACAGAAACCCACTGGACCCGGTTTTCGACCCAACCATGTTTCTAAAAATGGTAGGCTACAGAAGAAGAAAACTTTCACTCCGTTGGGAGAATCTTACACCAGTTTATACCACAGATTGAGACAACTAGGCATGTTAAGTCCGATTGAACCCAAAGTGCCAAATCCTCCCCCAAGGAACCTGGACCACTCGGTGAGTTGTGAGTACTGCTCGGGTGCCCCGGGGCATGATACAGAGAAATGCTGGAATTTGAAAACGGCCATCCAGAAGCTCATTGATACTCGCCGAATTGAGATGCAGGCTCCAGAGACACCTAACATCACTCAGAATCCATTGGCAGCCCATAACCAGACCCACATGATTGAGTTAGTGCAAAAGGGAGAGTATAAAAAGACTTTACAAACCGTAATGATGATCAGGTCCAGTGGGGATAGGTCAAATGAGAAACCAATCAGTGGGACAGAATCGATCAAGTTAGAAGAGACAATTAGAGAACCAGTGGTAGTGATAAAGAAGGAGCCTTTGAGCGATGACGCAGTAAAACAAGAGACAGTCAAAGTGATGGTACCGGGAGCAGTTGTCAAGCCCGTTGTAATCGTGAAAGGGGCTTACACAGAGCCAGTTATCATTAAGCCAGTGACTCAGCTACCAATAGTCAGTGAAAAGGTCATCCCATGGAACTACGGCCGAGTGACTGTGACGTACAAAGGGAAGGAAGTTAAAGAAGAAGTTTGTGAAACCCATGGGCTTACTCGTTCAGGGAGATGCTTTTCCCCTGAGGAACTGAGAAAAGCTAAAGCAGCCAAAGATAATCCAGCACCAGTAAAAAGGGACGTAACTAAAGAAGAAGCAGAAGAATTCTTGAAAATGATGAAGGCGCAAGATTATTCCATTGTAGAACAGTTGAGAAAGACTTCGGCACAGATCTCATTGCTATCTTTATTGATCCATTCGGATGAGCACCGCCGGGCATTGATGAAGATTCTGAATGAAGCTCATGTTCCTGATAAGATCTCTGTGAATCATCTGGAGGAAATAGCAAATAAGATTTTCGAGGTCAACAGGGTTACATTTTCTAATGATGAGCTACCTTTGAAGAGCACTGAGCATAATAGAGCGCTCTACCTCACAGTGAAATTTGAATATTATGTGGTTACCCGGTTGCTGATTGACAATGGGTCCAGTGCAAACATCTGCCCTCTCTCCACCCTGGAAAAGTTAAAAGTGGACAGTGAGAGGATCCACAAGAATAGAATTTGCGTGCGGAGATTTGATAGAGAAGGAAAGGACACAATCGGGGATATTGTGTTGGAACTGACAGTAGGACCAGTTGAATTTATTATGGAGTTCCGGGTGCTCGACATGGTTGTTTCTTACAATCTCTTGCTAGGCCGAATACATGAATACTTTTGGTTTAGGCTTCAAGCCCCACGGCTGCTGACATAAGGCGAGGTAAGAAGATGAAAAAGAGAGCATGGACCCTTCCAAAACCTATACCCTGCCTTTCCTGTTCCTTTGTCCGGCCTGGTACTAAGAGGCGCCCAGCAACGGTAATGCCTAATTTTGTGGTGGTGGAACCCGACAAGGAGCTGATTGAGAGGTTTGAAAAGCTGTTTGCCGAGGTGAATGTGTTGGAGGCAGGAGAAGGTCCAAGTAAGGCAAATATGCAGCTCGTGGGGCCCCATGCAAAGCTTAATAATTGGGAAGCTACTCCTCTTCCTACCCGGAGGGAGTCTTGGTAGTTAGCTTTGATTTTCCTTTCAGTTTAATCTGGGTTATTTCCAAGGTTGTAATTTGGATGCTATGTTCCGTCCGTTTGGACGAGTTAAACCTTGTTATCTTACATTTTTTAATGAAATGCAATTTCCTTCCTTTTTCATTCCTGATAGGCCTTTATTTTGTCTTTTTTTCTTTCTTGTACAGTCCCTTTTATGCTGGTTTCACTGATGTGTCATGCATGAGGAGTCTTCGGCCTAGTCTTGATTACCAATCTAACTCCGAAATAATAATACAAGAAATTGAGTATGATGACAAGGTAGAATATGATGTTGAGGAAGCCTTTGAAGAAATCAGTAAAGAATTAAGCCAATTTGAAGAAAGACCCAAACCTAATCTGAATGACACAGAGGCAATCAATTTAGGGGATCAAGAGAATGTACGGGAAACAAAAATAAGTGTTCATTAGGAACCTACACTCAGAGAAGAGATAATCAAAGCATTGCTTGAGTACAAAGTTGTTTTTGCGTGGTCATATGATGATATGCCGGGTTTAAGCACCGATTTAGTGGTCCACAAATTTCTCACCAATCCAGCATGCCCTCCTGTCAAGCAGAAGCTGAGAAAATTTAAAACAGATATCAGTGTGAAAATCAAAGAAGAGGTCACCAAATAGTTTAATGCGAAGGTCATCCGGGTCACCCCGTATCCCACCTGGTTAGCTAATGTTGTGCCTGTGCCAAAGAAGGATGGAAAGACCATAGTGTGTGTTGATTACCGTGATCTCAATAAGGCGAGTCCAAAAGACAACTTTCCACTGCCAAACATCCATATATTGATTGACAATTGTGCCAAACATGAGATTGGTTCCTTCGTGGATTGTTATGCGGGATATCACATGATTTTGATGGATGAGGAGGATGCGGAAAAGATGGCATTCATCATGCCTTGGGGAACGTATTGTTGTAGGGTCATGCCATTTGGGTTGAAGAACGCAGGGGCAACATACATGAGGGCGATGACCACCATGTTCCACGACATGATACATCGGGAAATTGAAGTCTATGTAGACGACGTGATCATAAAGTCGAGGAAGCAATGTGACCATGTCAAGGACTTAAGAAAGTTTTTCCAGAGGCTCCGCAGGTATAACCTCAAACTTAACCCAGCAAAGTGTGCATTTGGAGTTCCGTCTGGGAAGTTGTTGGGGTTCGTGGTAAGTCGGCGCGGTATTGAGCTAGACCCATCCAAGATCGAAGCCATACAGGAGTTACCGCCACCAAGGAGCAAGAAAGAGGTGATGAGTTTGCTTGGCAGGTTGAATTATATCAGCAGGTTCATTGCCCAGCTCACAATAACTTGCGAGCCCATCTTTAAGCTGCTAAAGAAAGATGTTGCGGTCAGATGGACGGATGAATGTCAGGCAGCATTTGACAAAATTAAGGAGTATTTGGCCAGTCCACCTGTGTTGGTCCCGCCAGAGCCGGGAAAACCCTTGATCCTTTATTTGACAGTTTTGGATAACTCTTTTGATTGTGTACTGGGACAGCATGACATCACAGGAAAGAAAGAGCAGGTGATTTACTATCTCAGCAAGAAGTTCACATCTTACGAGGTAAAATACACTCAGCTTGAGAGGACGTGTTATGCATTAACCTGGGTAGCGCAAAAGTTGAAACATTACTTGTCATCATATACCACCTATCTCATCTCTTGGTTGGACCCGTTAAAGTACATTTTTCAGAAGCCAATGCCTACAGGGAGGATCGCAAAGTGCCAAATCTTGATCATGGAATTTGATATTGTCTACGTGACCTGGGCTGCAATGAAGGCACAAGCGGTGGCTGATCATCTAGCCGAGAACCCAGTTGATGATGAATATGAACCTTTGAAGACATACTTCCCTGATGAAGAGACAATGCATGTTGAGGAGTAAGAACAAATTGAGAAGCCAGGATGGAAACTATTTTTGACGGGGCTGCTAACACCAAAGGCATCGGGATAGGAGCGGTACTTATTTCTGAGACAGGGCAACACTACCCTATTACGACTCAACTTCGCTTATACTACACCAATAACATGGTTGAATACGAAGCGTGTATCTTGGGTTTGAGTTTGGCTATAGACATGGGTTTCCAGGAGATCTTGGTCATGGGTGACTCGAATCTTCCGGTGCACCAGATTCAGGGAGAATGGGAGACACGAGACTTAAAGCTCATACCGTACTGGCAGTGTTTGCATGAACTTTGTCAATGGTTTTAGTCAATAGACTTCAGGCATATTCCAAGGATTCATAATGAAATTGCCGACGCTTTGGCCACTTTGGCGTCAATGTTGCATCATCCAGATAAGGCTTATGTGGACCCGTTGCAGATTCAGGTCTGAGATCAGCATGCCTATTGTAACATGGTGGAAGAAAAACTTGATGGTGAGCCGTGGTTCCATGATATCAAAGAATACCTCAGGATGGGAGTATATCCGGCACATGCCATAGGGGATCAAAAGAGAGAAATTCGATGCCTGGCAAGCGGATTTTTCTTCAGTGGAGGAGTGTTGTACAAAAGAACTCCAGATCTTGGCTTATTGAGATGCATGGATGCTAAGCAGGCTACAGTTATCATGATCGAGGTACACGCGGGAGTTTGTGGACCTCATATGAGTGGATATGTGTTAGCAAAGAAGATTCTTCGAGCAGGTTATTATTGGCTTACTATGGAACAGGATTGTATCAGTTTCATGCGCAAGTGTCATCAATGCCAGGTACATGGAGATTTGATTCATTCTCCACCATCTGAATTGCATACAATGTCGGCACCATGGCCCTTCGTTGCTTGGGGAATGGATGTTATTGGGCCGATCGAGCCAGCGGCGTCAAATGGTCGATTTCGTGCATTCAAATATCATTTGTCGGTTCAGAATCCCGAAGGTAATCATCACGGACAATGGTGCCAATCTCAACAGCCATCTAATGGCAGAGACTTGTCAGCAGCTTAAGATCACGCACCACAATTCCACCCCATATCGTCCTAAGGCAAATGGAGTGGTCGAAGCAGCTAATAAGAACATCAATAAGATACTTCGAAAAATGGTGGAAGGATCCAGGAAATGGCATGAGAAGTTACCTTTTGCCTTGTTAGGCTACCGCACTACTGTTCGCACTTCAGTAGGGGCAACTCCTTATTCATTGGTATACGGTACGGAGGCAGTAATACCCGCAGAGGTTGAGATCCCATCCCTTCGGATTATCGCCGAGGCAGAAATTGATGATGTTGAATGGGTCAAAGCTCGCTTGGAACAACTGAGTTTGATTGATGAAAAGAGATTGGCAGCAGTATGTCACGGACAATTGTACCAATAGAGAATGGCAAGAGCATATAACAAGAAAGTGCGTCCGCGAAAGTTTGAAGTAGGGAAATTGGTATTGAGACGTATATTACCTCATTGGGCTGAAGCAAAAGGGAAACTCGTCCCGAATTGGCAGGGGCCATTTGTTGTAATCAGAGTGTTGTCCAATGGCGCACTATATCTGATCGATGTGGAAGGAAAATGTGTAGAAATAGCTATTAACTCTGATGCAGTCAAGCGATACTATGTATGATTTTTTTGTCTAATTGTACTTAATTGTATTTGGCATATTTTGATATTGAAATGACGAAGGCATTTTGTTCTGCTATCAAAACACTTTATTCTTTGTTACCACTTTTGAGCCTTATTTTATTCTCTTTTGTACCCTCTTTCGGAATCAATAACAAAACACGGAAGCACGAGCAAGTAAAATCAGCGGAGAAATAAGAAGAATAGTCCAAAAGAAAAGAAAAAAAAGAGAAAAATAGAAGAGAAAAGAAAGAAAAAGAGAAAAGAAAAAGAAAAGAAAAAAAAGAAGAGAAAAGAAAAGAAAAGAAAAGAAATGAAAAATAAAGAAAAGAAAAGAGAAGAAAAGAAATGAAAAGAAAGAAAAGAAAAGGGGAAGAAAGGGAAGAACGCAACAACGGAGTAATTCTATGGCCTGAATTACGTTTGACTTGATCCCGAAAGGGTACATAGGCAGCCTCTCTGAGGTTCAGTCACACCAAAACAGAATCCAAAAGTTCCCCAGGAAAGAAACTAGGGCAGAAGTTGTGGTTGTTGTGGGGAAATCTGATTCCGAAAGTTGTAATTTCGAACCCATGTTGAATTGTTTCGAGCCTTTTATACCCTTCTTTCTAACCCCATCCAAAAGCCTGCATTACGTTCCAAAGAAAGACCTTCTGATCAATCTTCAGGAAGTGCCAATACGAGCAAGTAAAAGTGATTCATGTCAGGAGCAACACTCCGGTACAAGAAGAAAAATGCTGAAAATGAGAGAGTTTTATTGGTGAAAACCCTCACGGGCACCGTAAGGCGACGTGAGTTGAGAGAAATTAAAATGAGAGAGTCTTATTGGTGAAAACCCTCATGGGCATCGTGAGGCGAAGTAAGTTGAGAGAAATCTAAAATGAGAGAGTCTTACTGGTGAAAACCCTCACGGGCACCGTAAGGCGAAGGTGATGGGCAGATGAGACAAATCTATTATTTAAAGGTGCTCAAGACATTGCAAGATGGGAAAGGTTTGCGTTTGATTGAAATTTGAAAACCAGGTTATGGAAGTCCAGAACAGCAAATGTGGCAATTGAGAGTTGATTGGTTGGACAGACTGGGCTGGCTAATCCAAAATACATGGCATGATCAATGGCATCAGCTATTCTACTCAGATAAGTCCTCTTCTCTTCTTCCATCATTACAAATCATCCGTTTTCGGATTCTCTCTATCCTCAACCCTCGAGGTCATTGCATTTCATTCTTTCGAGGTCTGTCTTTAAGATGTTTCAGTGTCAGTTCTGTTCAAAACAAAAGGGTGGAAGATCAAAGCTAACTACCGAATTCCCAGTTGCAAAGCACAATAGGGCCAGAATATATCAAAGACGAAGTAGGACATAAAGGGCCACTGAAAGTTTCATCGGTGGATTAATCAGCTAATTGTGGGGAAGAAGCGAAGTTTCAGATAGAGGGGTCAGAAACACAAAAACAACCATATGGGATAGAACACTTGGGTCATCAAAGTCAGAGGGTTGAAATTCGGTCAGGAAATCGAGGAGGTTCAAGGCAAGTCCAGGGAAGCAAGTCGGAGTAAAGCCCAGCAGCAGGGACATACCCAGCAAGAATTCCAGCAATTAACCACCATTTTATATTAACAAATTCTTATTTGGTTGAGACAGGGGTAAGAAATTTTCTCTGTTTGATATTTTGAAGTCAGGCGCCCACCTGGAGAACAAGGGAATACATTTCAAGTTTCAGCAATCAGGAGCCCACCTGGAGAATAAGGGAAGTGCAAGGAAAAATTTTCAAGTTTTTTAATACTTGTAACATAATGCGCCCAGTCATCAAACTGGGGCAGGAAAATTTTCTTTGTTTGTCTGTTTTGCAACAATCAGGAGCCCACCTGGAGAATAAGGGAATACTTTTCAAGTACAGCAATCAGGAGCCTACCTGGAGAACAAGGGAATACTTTTCAAAGTTCAGCAGTCAGGCGCCCACCTGGAGAATAAGGGAAGTCCAGTTCAAAAATTTTGTTTTCAATTTTTCAATAATATTTGGAAACATGATGCGCCCAGCCATCAAACTGGGGCAGAAATTTTTTTCTTTGTTTTGTCTATTTTATTGCAAGCAGGCGACCACCTGAAGAACAAGGGAATACATTTCAAGTTTCAGTAGTCAGGCGCCCACCTGGAGAACAAGGAAATACATTTCAAGTTTCAGTAGTCAGGCGCCCACCTGGAGAACAAGGGAAGTACAATTCAAATTTTAGCTTTTAATTTTTAATATTGGATAAAATGATGTGCCCAGTCACCAAACTAGGGCAGAAAATTTTCTTTGTTTGTTTCTTTTGTTGCAGTCAGGAGCCCACCTGGAGAACAAGGGAATACTTTTCAAGCGTCAGCAATCAGGAGCCCGCCTGGAGAATAGAGGCACATATGTCAAATTTCAGTAGTCAAGCATCACTCGGAGGAATGGCAAAACATCTCCGATCATAATGCAAGGCAACAACGCAAGAATTCCGTTGGAAGAATACAGGTTCAAGGCGACACAAGAGCAAGTTTGCAGACATAGATAGGACCTTTTGTAATTCATAGATCATAGCTTAGGCCAGCTTCTTTTTGTTTTACCACGGTGTAATAAGGAGGTCAACGAGCAGTAACAGCAGCAACAGCAGTGAAATCACAGCTCCTAGTAGTCCCAGCTACCAAACCTTCCCGAACTACACTGACCTGATTCTTTTTAGCCAAGGATATGTAAGCAACCTTTGAAGGAGGGTTCGGTCAGACGGTTTTCAAAAACGCTTCACACGGAGTATTCGAACGGGCAAAAATTACTCGTATCCGCTCACTTATCTTTGCCCGAGAATTCTGCGTGTTCCCGAGCAAGGAGGGGCAGCTGTGAGCATGTGATTTTTTCCCTAAGTGAACTACTCCCAAAAATTCAAGCAAAATGATTTTCTTCATTATTCTGCAATTTTGTGAATTTTGTGTTAATTGATTGCATTTATATGTGCATTTTAATTCATACGAAAATAAAAAAAGATACATTTGGCATGTGCATTTAGGGTTTAATTTTACATTTTTAGGATTAATTAGTAGTTAAGGCCAAATATAAAGAAAATAACAAAAATAGTCCATTTTTGCATTGATCATGAGTTTAGGACTTAATCAATTTTTAGGAATTAAATAGCTTAGTTTTGGAAATAAAGTAGGACTTTATTTTAATTTTGCATTGTTATAAAAATCATAAATATATAAAATACAAAATAAAAATAAAAAAAGAAATAATAGAGAAAATAAAAGAAAACAAATTAAAGAAAAGGGCTGGTCTTAAAGACCCAAATTTGGGCAAAAATAGCTTAGCCCAAACAAAAATCCCCTCCAGTCCGACCCAGGCCCAAAGCCCATGTGCCCGGTCCACCCCTACCTACATGAAACGACATCGTTTTTGGTTAATAAAAGTCAGTCAAATCTAAGCCATCCATTCATTTCAATTCGACGGCTCATAATCAACGATTGATTTCCAATAAAAGTGTCTGAAATTAAGAAAAAACCTTAAAAAATCCCTCTTCCTCGTATCTCTTCCCCTGTAACACCACCCCCTCCCTTCCGTTGCCCTCCGCCCTAACGCCGTCGGCCGGAAATCGCTGGCGGCGATGCTCCAATCAAGCCCAAAATTTCACCATGTCATCTCCTTCACCCCCCATCCCATATCCATCATTATTTTCCTCCGAATCCCAACCAGACACCCTAAATCCCCCAAACCCTAAGGCGCCGCCACCACCGTGCGCGGCGCCGCCACCACCGTGCGCGGCGCCGCCACCACAAATCAGTCCCAAATTTACACCCCTAACTCTCCTCGTTCTTCTCTTCCTAAATCCATGATTATTTTCCTCTGAATCATCTTGTATGGCATCGAATTTCAAGGATAAGGAGAGGCGGAACCCTAGAAGCACAATTGCCCAAGTTTTCCTCAGTTTCTTCAGGATTAAAATTGATTCGAAGCTCGAAATAATGTGTTCGTTTGTCCTTGGCAAAGAACAAACATTCACATCATTCTAGGACTTCGAATAGGAGTCTTGTGTGGTTCAGCATTTACATTGTAAGTGTTTCTACTCCATGTTTGTTTCATTTTTCTGTTTGTTAAAATTGGTATGTGCATTGATTTAATTTTTTTTATGTTTGTTAGTTTAGGTATTAGTTTAACTTTTGATTAGGTTAGGCATTTAATTGTTAGTTAGTCGTATATGCTATTAGCTTTTACTTTGAGTCTTGATAATAGTTAGTACATTGGAATATTGGTTGTGATTTGAGTATCTTGAAATTAGGGATAATCATGTTTGTATTTCATTGTTTGTTCTGAGTCTTAGTTAACAGTAATCCTGTTTAGTAACTGTTTAAGTTCATTTGGTATCATTTTGATTAATAATTGTGCGTTAATGTGTTGATCTCTAAATAATTGCTAGGCTTAGTTAACTGTAGTTAAATTTCAACTAAGGTAAGAGAGTTAGTTTAGCCTATGTAAATTTCAGACTAATAGAAGGGTAATTCAGGAAAATTCACTCAGGGAATCTAGTAATAACTGAAAGAGAACTTCCTAGAAGCTTCTAGATAGGGGTTCTAGGGTAAATTCAGCAATTAAGTGTATTAATTGAGCAACAAGTTAGGAAACCAGGGACTAAAGTGTTAAAAATAAAATCTGGAAGTTGCAGCTGATTTTTTCTATAAAAGGGCAGTCTTATTTGCTTCATGAAGAAGTTTTTAGGAGCTCTAAAAATTTCCCCAAAAAAATAGTCTCTGCAATCTCAACATATCTGAAATTGGAGATTCCAAAATCAAAAAACCAAAAACACAAAAACAATAGAAAAACTCTATAACAATCATGTTCTATTGGAATCCTCTTAGGGTTTAAGTTAGATTTGCAACTGTAGATCAGATTTCCAGTCAACAGAAGATTAGAAATGGCTTGAACATCTTTAGATTTGGTTTAGTTCGAATCCAGGGAGTTCTGGTTGGTTTTGAGCACATTTTGGTCCATTCGTGTTTGGTTTTCGTATGTTTGTGGTGTTTAATCTGGTGTTGTTCATTCCTGGGGTTTGCTGTGATAATTTTGGAGCTGAAATTGATTTAATTGCTCTGAATCTGGGCTGCTGTTCATCATTGCTTCAACTAACTTCCACTTCTCTTCATTTTTGTGTTCTGATTCCAGGTACACTCCCTGTGTTCATTGTGGTGTAGATTCCCAGCTTTTTTTAAAAGTGAAATGAAATTGAAGCTCAATTCGGCTATAATGGTCGTCTGTTGTATTACATTATTGCATTTCGATTAATTGGACTGTAATAAGACTGTTTGTGCTGTTATTTGACTGACTATGAATGCTTAAGTTTAGTATATTGATTAAAATGAAGTTAGTTGTCACATTAGTTGTTAGATAGAATATGAGTTAGTTGTTTTATTGTTCCCATCTACACATGCTCATGGAACTGTTTAGACTGTTAAGTTAGAGAGTATTCATAGCCATATTATAGTTAATTTCATTTTGTGTGTAGTGTGATTGTGAAAATCGGAAGATGGTCAGTCAAAAATGATTTTGTGATCCACAGTCCTCACTTGTGTTAATAGCGGGTATTTTAATCCTGAAACCACAATACTTGTGTCTAGTAATGGTAATTCTGAATTAGTTTGGGGATAGACATCCAAAATCATGAATCAAAAGCAGTTACGGTGTGATCGTCTCAAAATACTCCACTACGTTGAAACTATTTCATAAATTTTGTTAGTTAATAAATTGTCTAACGGATCAGTTCTGCCAAACTTCAGAAACGTTTGTTAGTTATTAATCCCTCTCAATGGTGCTTCCTTGGTGTTGTGTATGGATTTGATGATGGCTTGGGGCATTATAGCCACCTGGGCCCGTTTTGTTTATGCCAGGCCAAGATAATTCCTTTTCAAGGGGGCTGGCATTGAGGCTGTCCTGCTGCACTTGCTCATAAGCAGACTCGATAGTCCGTTAATTTGGACTTGTCCTGGAAGTTTCAATTTATAGTTTAGCACAATATAAGTTTGGGCCCGAAAATTGTGATATTAAGTAATTACGACATCTCTTCTATTATTAGAGACAAATAAAATAGAAAATCATAGCTGCTTTAAGTTTGCCTTTTAAATGATAAAATGAGATGAGCCTCGCTAAACAAAACACATAAATTGCGGGGCCCTCGATAAATGCTATACTAAAAATGCCTAGACTTCGGGATGGGCCGTTTAATAAATTTCACGGCCTTCCCCAAAGATAATAACGTGTTAGTCATTTTAGGCGCGTTTTAAATAATTTTACCTTCCTAAATACAGGTGCACATTTATGTGACCCAAATCCAAATCTCAACGAAGTCGAAATGTGTCAAAAACCGCGGGTGCATTTATGTGACGTGGTTCGAGTCGTGTTTTTACGATGTTTCAATTCTCTAAAAAATAATAATAATAAAGCGGTTCAAAGTTAAAAACGCATAGGTCAAAACATGTATTAAAATCAAACAAATGAGCCAAATATTACAGTTGAGCGACCTGCTAGAACCACAGAACCCGGGAATGCCTAACACCTTCTCCCGGGTTAATAGAATTCCTTACTCGGATTTCTGGATTGCGGACTGCTAAATAGAGTCAATAATTCTCTCGATTCTGGATTCAACCGGTGACTTGGGACACCATTAATCTCCCAAGTGGCGACTCTGAATCTTAATCAACAAATCTCATTTCGATTGTCGTTTAAGTGGAAAAACTCCTTTATACCTTTCCGGGGTTGTAAGTGAAAAAGGAGGTGTGACACAGATAACGCACCAGATGTGTTCTATATCATGAATTTAAAGAAGAAGCCCGTGGATATATTTCATGAGTATGCTACTTGCTGGAGGTTCAAAGTTGTTAAGGTCAGACCCGCCTTAGAAGAGGAGCAAATGAACAAATTCTTTGTCCGGGCTCAGGACCCGCAGTATTATGAACGGCTGATGATGATTGAGAACCACAAGTTCTCCAACATTATCAAATTAGGTAAAAGAATTTAAGAGATATTAAAAGTGGTATGGTTAAAAATTTTGAGGCCTTTCAAGCTATGAATAAGTCTTTACAGCTCTATCTAATAAAATGGATGTAGGGGCCTTGATGGTTGCACAAAGGACCAAGTCTCCCCTTAAATACCAAGCTTACCCAACACCTCCGCTCACATATCAGCCAACCCCAAATTACCAAGCACCCACGTACCAAGCTCCACCACCAACTTATCAGTCATCTCCACCTCTCACATAGCAACCTACTTCACCCAGATACTCCCAAACTGCTCATGTCTACCAACGTATAATGCTCAATCATCCCATTATCAATAACCCTCTACACGCCAAAATCTTCCTAGACCCTTACCTAATTTTGATCACAGACCTCCAAAACTATATACAGCCATCGCTAAACCTATCGGCTAGCTATATGAGAGCCTCAAAGTTGTTGGTTATGTCACCCACATCCTTGCTGCAACCCCTGAGAATCCTTCTAAGTGGGTTAACCCAAAAAAGTCATGTGCATACCACTTCATCATGAAAGGATATACCATCAATGAATGTCGCTCCTTGAAAGACAAGATACAGTCTTTGATTGATAACAAGATCATTGTAGTAAAAGAACTCGCTCCAAGCATTCGCAACAACCCTCTGCCAGACCATAAAGATGGAGGTATCAACATGATTAAAGTAGAAGATGACTGGGATCCCAAGGGATCCATCGGGTTAATCGCAGAAGGTGATGACCTAAAGAAACCAAAAATTACTCTCAATCCTATCATAGTCCAAATCCAACCTTTTGAGGATGAATAGGTAAATATGGATGTACCTCTCGAGTTTGAAGCAGCGCCATCCATACTAATTGAGGTTGAATTCACACCTCCGGCAAATGCACCCGCACCTTTTAAGGTTACAGTCTTACCACCCAAGGCACATGTTCCATTCAAAGTGAGGACAGCAGCGCCGATCCAGTGCTGATGTCTACCATGCCGCCCTTCTATACAAGTGTTGTACCCTGGGACTATACAGCCAAGGCGAGAAGGAAAGGCAAGGTCAGGATTGAAGAAACTATCGCAACACGGGGTATGACAAGAACTGGTAGAGTCTATACCCCTAAACATCTAGCTAAATCAGGCAAGCAGGCATCCAATCGGCCGCCCCTCATTAAGACAGGTCCGAATGACCTTTAGAGGAAAATACATGCCAAGGAATATTCGGTCATATACCAGTTAAACAAGACGCAACACAAATATCCATTCTCTCCTTGCTGCAAATTTTCAAGCCGCAGAAGAATGCTTTGTTAAAGGTGCTAAATAAAGCGTACGTACCAAGTAACATCACTAGCAAGGAAGTGGCTAATATGGTAGGACAAGTGCTAGAAAGCCATAAGATCACCTTTTATAAGGACGAGCTGTCATCTGAAGGGTTGGGGCATAACAAAGCACTGCATATCATCATGCAATGCGAAGATTATTTCATCACCATAATCCTGATCGATGGAGGTTCTAGTCTTAACATTTATCCGCTGGTAACACTCAAGAAGTTGGGTAAAGGGCTGCATGAGATAAAAGATGGAGTAATCAATGTGAAAGCCTTCGATGGTTATCAGAGGTCCGCCATTGGAGAGATTAGTCTATTCCTGCATATGAGACCAACCTAGTTCGAGGTCGATTTCTAGGTGATAGATATACCAACGTCTTACAACTTGCTGCTGGGACGGCCATGGACTCATGCTGCTGGGGCCATAGCATCAACTCTGCATCAGGCAGTAAAGTTCGAATAGAATTACCAAGAAGTGATCATTCATGACGACAGTAGCAACCCTATATACAATAGCCAAACCATTCCGGCAATCGAGGGAAGAAGGAAGCTGGGTGGAGAAACTTACCACCACATTGAGCGGGTTAATGCTATTGACAAAGACAAATGGGGGGATAGAAAAATCGAGAGTATACTGAGCTAAAGTGGGCACGAACCTAGCAAAGGGCTCGGCAAGAACCTCCAAGGAATCTCTAGACCCATAAAACTCAAGAAATATGGCACTACCTTCGGTTTGGGATATAAATACACCTGGGAAGAATTCAATAGCTGGTTACCACCATGGCGCGACCCTTACTATCTACTAGAGCAGCCAATATCGCATCTGGAGCAGACCTTCCAATAGGCTGATATTATTTATGGGTCAGATGAAGAAGAAGCACTTGCAGCAGTGAAGAACTTGTTTCTAGAGGACAATGATATGGACTATTGAGTTATTCTCGAGAAGGAGGGGAAGGAAGGCCCTTCCATACAGGTTATGAGCAGAGGGGAACATCTCAAGAATTGGACCATCAGGACAACTAAAGCCCGACGAGCCTCAGGGTAGCAAGGCTAAAACAAGAATTATTCACTGTTTTATTTACTAAATGATTTTCTTTTAGCATTTTTCAATTTTCGCAATAAGATCTTCGATGTTCAGAACACTTATTCAATCTATCAATAGCATTTTTTATTTTTCTTATGAATTAATACTTATTGATATCATTTTCTCTCCGTGCTTTACCAATACAACATTATTATTACTTTTCTTGATGAACCAATAACTGTGACATGCAATGAGACAGTGCAACAAACAAACATTGATTCGGAAGAAGGACATACCTGACGAGATTGCCAAAGAAATTGAGAATTTTGAGAACAGACTAAGTCCAACCTGGACGAGACCGAAATTGTCAACCTGGGAGATATAGAAAACGTCAAGGAAATGTGAATCAGCATTCACCCATCGCCATCGGAGAAGAAAGAATACATAGAATTTCTAAGTGAGTATCAGGACATATTCGCCTGGTCATATGATGACATGACTGGTCTAAGTACATAGAAGTTAAGCTCTACCTCCATCTGCATCTGTATCTGCATTGCATAATGCTACCATTCTGCCTTCCGAGGTTAAGCTCTACCGCCATCTGCATTTGCATCTTTGCATAAGGCTACCATTCTGCCTTCCAAGGTTAAGCTCTACCTCCATCTGCATTCGCATCTTTGCATAAGGCTACTCTCCCACCTTTCAAGGCTAAGATCTACCTCCAATTTTCTTCGAAACTAAGCACTATCCCAAGCCCTATTTATCTCGCTTCTCTTATGGGTTAAGCTCTGCCCTTCAATTCACAAGACTGAGCTATGTCTTGTCCGCATTATACTACTGCATCCTTAATAGGCTGAAACATCGCCAACTCGTCCAAAGGTGTCATCGTTCAGAGGCACCATCTTCATAGCCCGAGAACACCATGTTATGGCCTGAGGATCTCTTTCAATCTTTTGCATATCATTATTCAAAGGCATCATGGTTCGGAGGCACCATCCTTATAGCCCAAGAATATCATTTCATAGCCTGCGAATCCCTTATCATACGCATCATGGCCCAGGACATCATGGTCTAAGGACATCATCCTCATAGTCCGAAGAAAACATTCACAGTAATTTGCATCATGTTTAATTATGCAATATATGTTTGTATCGTTTATTGGCAGGTAACCCAGTGAGCAACGACTATCCCAGCAGGAGCGATTCCACTCCAGTTCCCTCATCCATATCAAACCTAACCATTCCCGTAAACTGTTCACTCGCCCAGCCCTAGGTATTACGTCCGTTCTTGAAATAGCTTCATCGGTATACTCCGCTGATGGATACCGTACTACATACGGTGTGATTCCTGTGAAACTAAGGATATGTAGGTAGCTCTAAAGCTAGGGTACAGCCAAATCTCTTCAAACTGTTTCGCTCGATCAAAATTGGTCATCATATCTTTACTCGACAACTCTTTCATCCTTTCCAGGTAAAGAGGGACAGCTGTTGGTACCCAATTTTTCCTCAAACTATTTTTTAAATTTGCATTTATACCTTCAAAATCGCTTTTTATAATAATTGTTATTTTCCATAATTTTTCATATTATTATCAATTTATTTTTCTAATTTATTCAGTACTTTATGTCCAATAATTATTCATAAATTAATTACAAGTAATTTTAAAGTATTTATCAGCTCAATATATCATTTTTAATCCTATTAGGATTTAATTATTTCACAAATTCGCCAACTTGGCATTGTTTGGCTATAATTACAATAATTTTGCAATTATTGACTAATTGTACACTTTATGCTATTTTAATTCAATAATCGATTATTTTATATTTTCAATATTAATTAATTACCTTAATTTCACCTATTTAGCTTTAATTTCATTTTATCTAATTATTAGCTATTTTATTAATTATTTATCTAATTTTGATGGGTATTTAACAATTTTTTTTATAACCATGGTTTTCGAGCATCACTTTGCGAACCCGACTAGATATACCCACCGGGTCCCGCTGTTTCAAAGTGGGTGCACGGTTAGTTCCACGGGGCCCTGGAGGCGCGGCTAGTTTGTAATGCCTCCAGTGACCCTGCAGGGGCTCGAACTGGCGACCTTAAGGACTTTTTCCTCAGGCCTTTACCAATTGAGCTACCCCTCAGGGTTGGGTATTTTTATTTCAATTATAGCCTAATTAGTTCAACTCAAATCCTTAAAACGCCAGCCCAATTTCCTATCTAACCTGCCCCGACACAGAACCTCTTCTAATCGTGGTTGTTGATCTCTAAGATTAACTATCCACGTTATCTCTTTCCTTTTTTAATCCAACGACCCCCCCCCCCAAACACTACCCCATTCTCTCATTTGCACTGCCTCTAAATCCTCTCTCTATCTCTGGTTCTCTCTAGAAATTTCTCCTCTCCCCTCCTCTTCGATGGACCCTGTCCACCTTCTCCGGCCACCTTCCTCGCCGGAAACCATGGCCTCTCATCATCTCCTAGCCTCTGCTTCATCCCATGTCGGTTTGATGCTACCCTAAGGTCCTCAGGTGAACCTAGAGCGGTTCAAATCCTACCCATGGTCCTTCATGCCATTTTTTGGCCACCTTAGGCCATTCGAGTAAGATCTATGACTTTTTTGGCTAAACCTGGTAACACTTTAAGGTTTTCTCATCTTCTCTAGGTTCTCTAAAACCCTAACTCTTAAGATTTTTCGATTTCGTTTAGATCTGTCTTAGATCTGTGAATAATACGAGCTTTTGTTGTTTTCCTCAAAGGTTTTTCTGATTTTTCGAAAGTAACTCTTCATCTTCGAACTAGGGTCCTTGAACACCTTTTCAAAAATGCTTCTTTCTTCTGATTTTTGTAGTAATCTACGAGTCTCTATGTTTGAACTGTTTGTTTAAGCTTTCTCCTCTATTCGAGTTATTTTGTTGAAAACCCTAATTTCATCTCTTAAACTTCTTAGATCTGTACATATGTGAGAAGGATCGAACTTATTTTATGGAAAATCTCCTGATTTTTGAGTGGCTTGTCATCTTCATACACTAAGGTTTATGGAAACCCTTTTCTTCGAAATGCTTTCTGGTTTTAAGTGCTTAATCCCCCGTGTCTATGTGTTTTGACTGGTTTTGTTGAGTTCTCCTTAACCCTAACTAGCCTATATCAAAAACCCTAATTTTTAGGGTTTTTCGTTTGGTTTCTATGTATTATCATGACTTACTGATTCTCATGTTTCTTTTGAGTTCTTGTGATTTCTTGTGACTGCCTTGCCTTGATATTCTTCTATTGACTTTTTTAGTATAGACTTACACCAATTCTATATGTTTGTGTTCATCTTGATTGTTCGCATCAAGACTTGCATCTTTTTCACTGATTTAGTATCGTTTGATCTCCATGTTTTGCGAGATTGTGTGCCAATTCTTGACTACCCATGTCTTACTCTATTTATATGTTCAACATACTGACTCTTTTTCATGACTTTCTCTTTGATTGATTTTGAATTCCTTATTACTTGGTGTGATTTGAACATTTTCCTTTGGACCCCCCGACTCCTACCTTTCCACTTAATTTGATTAGTTGCTTGCCTTAATTAATTTCCCCTTGCCTTGTCTGCATTGCTACTTAATTCCTACTGATTATTTCCTTAGTTTGAAAACTTTCTGAACCTAGCCTTAATTACTTGTTCTATACCGGTACTATTTTGAAATCTATCCTTATTTGTTATACTCCAGCCGTGTATGATTTCTTTCCTTACTTGTCACATGCTCTTTACCATTTACACTGACTCCCTTAATTAAAAGGACATTTGAACCAATTTTAATACTAAGTGCTATAATTACTGAAGAATTGATTCTTGCCTTATTTTAACAAGTTTTCAAACTACTATGTAAATGACTCTCTTCTACAGTCTTAACACACGAACAATGACATTGTTCTGAACTCTCTCTTACACACATACATACTCTCTTGCTTCTCTTGATATTTACTTGATACTCAGTCGGCTGAAAGCCAAAACTGAGTGATTACATTGCTTTACTGCTCTACTACTTGACACATTACTGCTCTACTTCCCTTTATTGTACTGCTCTTCACTCCTCACTCTGCACTTATTCTCTCACTTTTACTGGTATGTCTTCACTTTAACTTACAACATCCAAAAAATATGTCTCTATTTGTATTGCACTTCCTTTTGTTTCTCTTATGCTTCCACTTGTGGTTCTGCTGTCTCCCTTGCAATTAGCATGCCTATTTTGCCATGTGATTACCCATTCCCAATAATTCAGCATGTCTAC
This sequence comes from Nicotiana glauca, assembly GCA_026770625.1. Taxonomy (NCBI): domain Eukaryota; kingdom Viridiplantae; phylum Streptophyta; class Magnoliopsida; order Solanales; family Solanaceae; genus Nicotiana; species Nicotiana glauca. The sequence continues at coordinate 20,516 of MU769302.1, forward strand.
TGCTTTCTTACATGTTCTACTATTATTCTACCCTAGCACCCAATACCTTGCATGTGTTTGTGACACCTAGTTACTATGTGATTTTGAACGCTTCCCCCTAAACCTAATGTGTAACTCTGTTTAGCACCCCCTTAAAATCTAATGTTGTTAAGCTCCTAGCATGAACACTTTGTGATGGACTATTGATGTGACTATTTAAGTTCTGTAGTACTTCTCTAGTGTTAACATGTGTACAAATATGCTTTCTCATTATCGCATATGAACTACTTGTTCCCAATTCCTCCTTTCCCTATTTGTGTTTGAACTATGTATGTTGATTTGGTTGAGTTGCTGATTGTCCTGTTTCTTTTTTTCTTCAAACTGGTTTTCACTAAGGCAAATTCTTCTATTGCTTTCCAAAACTTATTTCAAACTAATCATTGTCAAAATTGTTTCCAACTCAACTCTTTTAAATCTATGTCAAGCGCTCTTACATATACTCTTAGACCACTAGGTTCTATCCCTTTTGTGTGAGCCTTACCTTGGAACCCTTGAGTTTCCTCTGAATTTGGACACACAAAAGTTTGGCTTTCTATACTGCACTTACTCTATCTTGGCTATGAAATCTGGGTGTGACCATTGCTCAGGATCCCTTGAGGTCCTTAGGGAACTCTAACACACCCAGATATGAGAAAGTCTATAGAACAATCTTGGCACTTGAGGTGATTTATTACATAACTCTATGGAATAATTTTTACTTTTTCTTATGTAATTTATTTCAATGTTGGTCTATAATAACCTGTTGTAAACAAGTACTGAGGCTGGCTAGTGAAAATGAGAGGGTAGTTATACATGCTATCAATATCAATGGGTAGAAACCATGTCTTAAGTTTACATTTCCTATGTGTGCATTAGAATCCATGTGTAAGATCAACTCATTCAAAGCACGTCATGTATTAGATACCATGTTCTTAGGTTTACTGTTTCAGCATCTCATTTGGTACCACTTTACCACTTAGAAACCCTACTTTAGGCTAAATAACAGCATCAACATAAAATTGTTGCTCCTGCACATCTTGAAATCATGATGTAACTTTTGGGCATTTAGAAATCATGCTTTAGGAACCTGAAATCATTCTGCATCTTCATATGTGCATGATAGATACCCTATTTTAGGATCTCGTTTACACTTTCTCAGTTACACCTTATTAAACTACGAACGCATGAAAAGGACATAAAATAGTCTCATGTTTGATTTTCTTGTTTTAAGTGAATTGGTCACAATCCCTGCATGTCTTTGCAACGTTTAGAATTGCATGCTTTAGGTAAAATAACCTCCCAAAAATGTTTTTTTAATAATTCTGGTAACTGCTGCATATTATTTTCCACCTAAGCAAGCCTTAGGTTATCAACTTTAAAATAAAACCAGAACCGTCTTTGTGAATAGTGTTTAATTGTCAACGTGTTAAAATTAGCAGGCAAGATTGATTCGGACTTCTTCTTTGAGTCATGTAATAAATTTGATTCTGCTGTTATCACTTAGATACCATGCATAGGATCTAAATTTAAACCTTAATTGTGTATGAGTCATGCAGTTTATGTGTATTGTGTGTAGATGTATATCTGAGCCTTTCCTTTGTCTTTCATGCTCCCCTTAATTGAAGTCCTACTTGTTTATTATATGTCGCTTAGTATTTTACCTTTAAACTTGAGGGTATGCCTAGAACCCCCCCCCCCCTTCTTATAGGATAGGAGTCCTAAATTCTCTGGGACTGATAGGAATGAATGGGTAACAACATGTAATAGGGATCTAGATCAACCTTCACTTTAATTACTTTCACGAGGCGAGAAAGGGTAGACATGGATATGATGACCGATGCATTAATACCATGTGTAGCCCCGCTTTGAGGAGTGTTATATCAGGTATTGCATTGACGTGATCCATATTATAAACAAACCTAGGACACTCCTCTTACATTCACGAATATGGTTAGATTGTAATTCTTTTCAAAATCTTGCTTTTTCACTATTTGTTTTTCAAACACTTGTGTGTATTTAAACTCAAATCCCCTACTATTTGAGTCATACTTGTTTATTTGCTAATTGTACAAATTCACAAAAACGGTTTGGCTGGGAACCACACCAGTGGATCCTGAGGGGTGCCTAATACCTTCCTCTTAGGATAATTTCAAGCCCTTAGCCTATTTCTGGTTACCAAACGTAGTTATAGATGTACATTATAGGTGCCCTAATGTACCTTAAATCGTTAGGTGGCGGCTCTTCAAAAAATGCAAATCCCCATTCCAAAAGGAAATAGTTGTCCCAACCAAATGTCATAAACCCAATTTTGCAAGAAAAAGAGGGCACGAAACCCATCATTTTTAATCCCCTGCCCTTAAGTTTTACTGGCACCAAAAGCCAGGACTGTCCCAAGTTAACCCTACAAGCCCTCCTATTTCCTCTTGAAGCGGTGTCATTTCTATGTCACCGAAACGGAACACCGCTCTTTCACTATCCCAGAATAGAGTAGCAGCCTCGATCAATTTGTTATTTGGTTCAATATCTAGTAGGGATGGCAAGTTGCCTAGGTAATTTTTCACATGCTTCTTGTCACTTGAGGAGAGATCTTCCCACCAATCTAGCAACAATGGAGGGATATTCCTAACTATAACGAATCTGGGGACCTCATGCCTCATTTTTGCAAAACAAAGGGTTAGGCCTTACCCCAACCATATTTGACTATTTATACATTTATGATTAGCATATCGGCATTTGGTTCTCGAACTTAATGCACAGAACGCGGTTGCGTCCGTTGGAATTATGGAAAACCCCATGGACTTTGGATAAGGCTTATCTTAAAGGATCATTATGTGGACGACATAACTGGCCCGACTATGTTTGACCATGATGCATGCACAATTTATCTCAAGATTATAAATAAATTAGACGAAAATTTAAGACTTAGCCTTGAGATTGAGATAAAAACAGCAAAAATCGTGATTTCGGGAGCAGGGATTTGAGAGCAATACTAACACTATAAACGAGCAAGAAGATAAAAGTATATTAAGCTTTGAATAAAGTGTAGTATATATTTGTCAGAAAATATATGCCTCTTACAATGATAATAGTACTTAACTATTTATAGTTGCACCTAGGAAACAAGGTCTTAGGATCAATCTGCTCTTTAATGACAATTATGAGGGCCATTGAAGAATGTGTAATGGTAGGCAATGAATGTCACATTATTTGTAACGGATGATATACCTAATGCTATAGAATATTCTCCATTAAATACTAACGGTTGGTAGTTATTTATCTCTCCATTATGAATATCATTCTCTTCGATAATAGACGAGATCGTTGCTTTCGAACCCAACTGTCTTCTGCCTCTGGCTCCACGTGTCTCTTTCTCATGCGATCATTTAATATGTACATATTTTACTCTATACAGATAGTCCCCTTATTTTTTGGTGGCATATCTTTGTGTCCTCAGAAAGTTGGTAGAGATACCTTTTTTGATCGGAAGTTCTCTGACCCCCCAGAAAAGTTTTTGACAATTGATTAGACGCACTCCTCTTTGCATTTAATGCCCCACACACGCGTCATCCCATGGTTTAGCATCACTTTTACCGGCTATCGAGGTAATTATGGTCACGATATTAGCCATATATTCCTTTACTTATATGCATCAAACTTCTCCATTTACACTTCATAACTTTCCAAACTCTCTTGAATTCTTTTTGCTTAACTCATACTTGTGCTCAGCTTTCTCAAATCTTCTTCTCTAGAAAAAAATACTTTTCTCTCTACTGATAACAATGGCCTCTTCTTCCAAAAACCCTAGTTCCTCAAAGAAACAAGGTAAAGTTGATGACGCTCCTCCTCCTAAGGTAAGCACCATCATCCCAAAGAGTCTTGTCACAACTAATGACTTCGAAGAGAAGTACCCTACCGCTAATCCTCGCATGTGGGTTGTCAGCAATTATACTTCTTCTATCCGCCCTTCTAGCATCCCTATTATGAAGTAAGACTGTCATTGTCCTAATTTAAACATCATCTCTCCTGACCTGGCGGAGCGGATAACCTTACCCAAGAAGGGTTTTACGTATTTTTATATGTATCCCTTCACTTTGGGGCCATTCTCTTTGAGCAGTGAGCTTGACTCTGTTATCGCAGAATTCTGCATCTGTTACCAGGTATGTCTGGATCAAGTAAGTCCTTCTATGTGGAGAAAAGTTACTTGTCTTCGTCGTCTATGCCAAGAGATGGGAAAAGAGCTAACCTTGGCTCGATTAATGGACCTTTATTACCCTAAGATTCTCCGCGGGGAAATGATAAATTTCAGCAAACATGGCCACCATACTTTGCTATACAACATAGATAATGACAACGACCATGGGTGGATGGAATGGTTTTTTGCAATTGCCATCAGTGACATCATTCCAGTCACGACTCCATCATTTCCATAACTATGGAACCACACTCGTAAGTTCATCATTTGTCTTTTATTCTATTAAATATTGCCCCATGTCATTATTGACCTTCCTTTTTTCGCTTATTTCAGCAACTTGGTGGATACAACCTAGGGTTGAAGTCTTGGAACAAAAGGTCTAGAAAATTTTGGATGTCACTAAGACCGAGATTTGCACGTGGAAAGAACTAGCCCTTAATATGGGTAGAAGCCCAAAAATCATGGTAAGTCAAACTCGTTATGTTTTTACCTTTCGTATAAGGATGTTGATTAACCTTTTTCTCCTGTTGAATCCAGGTCTACCCCAGAGTTTAGTAGCCATCCTCAAGGAGGACATTTTGGCTAATCATACTGTCGTGCCCCCTTTTTTTCTCCACAGGAAGGAGTCTGGATTTTGACATTCACGGGGTGTAATGACTCATTTCCTTTTGGGAATTGGGTATTTGAAGAGTCGCCACCTAATGGACAAGGTGTGTTAGGGCACCTAGAGTAGTTAACTCTTGGGTTAGTTTGCATTACCAGAGATTAGGGTAAGGGCTCGAGGTAACCTCGAATGGAAGGTGTTAGGCACCCCTCTTGGTCCACAACTGTGGGTCCCGACCGAACTTATATTTACAAATTAGTTCATACAAATAGTTGAATCAAATAAGATGTTTGAAAAGCACATTGAACAATTCAAGTAGTGAAATAAAGGTTTGAACAAATTATAAAAACAAACTTTTAAATAAAGAGAGGATTTGGGGTAAGGAGGGGTCCTAGGTTGTTTATCCTATAGGATCACCCCACGCAACATCTAGTAGACACTCCTCAATGAGGGGCTACACGTGACATTGTCGTCATCATATCCCCTGTCTACCCTTCCCATTCCCTTATTGGTCATGCAAAGCGAGTGTTTGGTCACTGATTCCTATTGCGTGCTGCTACCCGTCCCTTCTTAACGGTCCCGAAGGGTGTTAAGACCTCTACCTATAGGTGGTTCTAGAAGTACCCCTAAGGTTAAAGGCAAAAGATCTAAGGCAACAGTCAAAAACATTTAGGACTTTCACATAATAGGAGCAATTAAGAGGCTCACAATTTCCTCCTCAAACAAATATACAAACAACACGACTCAAACACAGTTAAGGTCAATATTAATCAAAGTCCTAAAGCAGGATTCTAAATGATTATGCAAAAATAGACCACTTTCAGATTGAGAGGTTATAACCTGATAGTTGCCTAGTGACTCCTTTTTGACAGCTAATTAGGATCAGAAATGTTGAAAAATGGAAACAACTTCAAGGAAATGCAGGTTTAGAAATGCCTAAGGCTTTCCTATATGCAGTATTGTGCCTATATATTAATGCAGAGACAAACAAGTTTCGAAATAGACCCTTTTAACACATCTAATCAAGATATCTAATGAGGTTAAGGCAAATTTGAAAGAATTATTTTCAGGAAATGTCATCGCTTAATAAGGCAAGTTTTAAGAAGTAAACTAGGCGGAATGAAATTGAATTATTAGGCTAATTAGATTACAAGACATAATTGTAAATAAAAATCCTATAGGCATGGTATCTAGGCGTATTACTGGTTTTAGTCGACTTGCAGTAACATATGACAGAATTATTAGAACTGAATCAAAATTAAACCCTATAAACATGGTATCTATATTTGAATTGATTAAGATATGATGGCTTGGAACCTAGAAACATGGTTTCTAACATGACAATTGTAAAATTTTATGAACATGGTTTCCACCTTATGCAAACGACATTAGAAGTGAAGTCCTTATAGGCATGATTTCTGTTATGATGCAAATGAAATTAGATGTGGAATCCTATAGGCGTGATTCTATTATGCAGATGAAATTTTGAATTGGAATCCTATAGGCATGATTATATTATGCAAAAAAAACCATTCAGATTCAATAAGAATAAAAACCATATAAACATGTTTTCTATCGAGTGAAGCAGGCAAATTTGAAAGTAAAACCCTAAGGGCAGGATTTCTACCCATATTACCCTACAAAGTATACATCTACCCATCCTTTTTACTAAATACCCCAAATATCTATTTATAAATTATTACAGGCCAGTAAGTAAAAAGAGAAAATCAAGAAGCTATTCTATAGAGAGCATGCAATTAGGCCCAAGTTTCCCAAAGCCTCCAATGGTCTTTCAAGCCTCATTTCGATAGACAAATCAGAGTCTAGGTGCATCAAAGTTCCCTAAGGGTCTCAAGGACCCCAGGCAGTGCTTACACCTAGACTTAGTAGCCAAGTATTAAATCAGTGTAGCATGGAAAGGCCAACCTCAATATGCCAGAGTTTAGAGGGTTCTCAAGAGGATCCCAAGGCAGTACACATACTAGAGGGGGCAGAACTTATTAACTAAGAATGAAGTGGAAGTGCGGGACATAGGTTGAAAGAAGTCTATTAAAGACTGGATTTAAAAGTCTGTTTTGAAAACAATTAGTAAGGTAATAGAGGTTGTTTAAAAGAGGTTAGAGTGATAAACAAAATCAAGTAATTCAGGATAGGAACACACACAAAGTCCAACTGAACTCAGTTGTCACACAGGGGTCAAGGGTTTAGGGATACATAGGCATTTGACTGCAAACACATAACCCCAACAAGGGTACTTGGACTGGTTTGGACATTCTCAGAAATAGTTAAAACTAGCATAATCACTAACCAATCACAGAAAACATAAGCACACAGAGGGGATAGAGATTTGGGATTCATAAGAATAGTAAGCACATAGTAGGTAAAAAAAACAATTGTCCAGGCATGTTTGAATCACACAAGGGAATACATGAATTAAAAAGGAGGGGATTCATACTAGCATGTTGATAATATAGCCTAACTACAAACTTCACAACAGAACCACAAGTAAAAGAAGGCTAGAAATAAAAGAAACTGAAACAATAAGAGAAACATGTTGTTGTTGAGGCTTTAAATTAAACTAGGAATACCAGTGAAGATACATGATTAGCAAAATGAAAGAACCAAAGAGAACAGATGATTAGCCTTGGCTTGCAGCCGGCTAATAGTAGCAAATAACACAAGGAAGAGGGGAGAAGCAGAGATTTTAATAAGAGAGGAGTTTTGAAAGCCAAGTCAGTCCCTTGTTTGTGAAAGATTTAGAGTATTTATAGTTGAAAGTAGGTAGTGGAATAAGGTAAAAATCATAGTAGTACACTAATTTAAGAACTCAAAATCAATCAATTAGAGAATAAAGGAAGTACTTCCTTAAGTTAAGGGAATTAAGATCAATCGGAAAGATTCAGTACCATATAAAGCATGAAGAAGAATCAGCAGATGATTAAATAAGGAAGGGGTCGAGGTTCTATAGGCATAGAGAAGTCAATTAGGATCAAATTCAGAAAAACCAATTAAGGAAAGACTAAGTAAACAAAGTACCATGGTAAATAAGGCAATGAAATCAGTTAATTTAAACAGGCGAGGTAAAGCTTTTAGGGCTATAAAAGAAGATCTTTCAATCACATCAATTAAGGAAAATCAAAATAAATCATGGGGAGTCATGATTCTGTATATTTCAACATATAAATAAAGACGAATGAACAAGAGTAGCAAACAAACAAGGTCAGTTATATAAATAGGAAGAAATGAGATATGAGCAAACACAATCATATAGAGATAATATAAGCAGGCTAAGGATTCAGCAGAAAATATTCGAAGCATGGGGGACCACGAGAGAAGAACAAGAATCAGGTAAACAGGCTAACACACAAAACCAGGGCAAGGAAAATCATGCTAACACACATAAACAAAGTAAAGAAAATCATGCTAACACACAGAATTGAAGTAGAGAAAATCATGCCAACACACATAGAAACAAAGTAAAGGAACCATGCTAACACACATAGAAACAAAGTAAAGAAATCATGTTAACTCACATAGAAACAAAGTAAAGAAAATCTTAAAAAACTAGGGCTTTTAACAGAGTCAAGTTAAAAAGTAGTAGGAACATAAAATCGGTCAAAATAAATAAGGAAAAAAGGTTTAATCATAAGGAAATCGGTTAAAACAGTTGTAGAAAGAACTCTGAAAAAACCCTAGTTTTCAACGAAAGTAAAAACAGTTTAGAGTAGAAGATCTTTCAGAAGAAAGCTCGAAAATAACACAGATCTGAGAGATTCAGAAGAGAGTTAGGGTTTCAAAGGAAACCCAAATAGAAATCGAAAGAACATGTTGTAACTTCACAAATCGTAATACATATGGTGTAATTTTGCCAAAAGTCACACCAGAGAAGCCTTGAACAACAAAATCAGAAACCCTAGGTCCCAATCGACATTTCCTAGACCCTTGAGGGCCTTAGAGATGATGAGCAAGGTGGTGGAGTGACCATTGGAGGCTTGGGGCTTGAGAGATAGTCGTCGGAGATGACCGGAGAAGGAGGTGAGTGAAGGAGTCTAGGGTTAGGTTTGAGAGAGAAGAGTGGAGATGAGAGAGTATCTGAAGGTGGTGGATTAGAAAAGTGATTAGGGTTGGGGGGTAGATTAGACTTAAAAAAGGAAGGGAATTATTTGGACCATTGATCTGGGAGATCCACGGTCAGGATTGAAATGGGTAGGAGGATTCCGGGTTTGGTTAAGGTTTAATAGGGTATGGGTCGGGTTATTAATTTTAAAATTGGGCTGGGAGTTGGGGTCCGATTTGGCTATAATTAAAAGCCAAATTTGGCTATTATTTAAGTAGCCAGTTTTTCCATATTTTAATTTTAATAAATAACAAGTAATAGCTGGAAGCAATTTAAGGTGCCAAAATGTTTTAAAATACATAATACATGGGCCAATTTTATGCATATAAAATATAACTATATTTTACAATGGGCTAACATTGCAATTATATGCAATTTAGCTTAAAAATATTAAATGTAATTGTTACATTATCCATATTTTGGCATAAGTATAGAAATAAAATAAATGAATTATCAAAACAATAATTTTTGAAATAATTATTGGGGATTTTATGGATAAAAGGGGAGAAAATAAATCAATTTAAACCCTTAAAAATATGGGGAAAATAGTGAAAGCCTTGTATGGGGTCAAATTTGGCCCTCAATGTCTCTACTCTGAAGGGTACGCCCAGTGAAGCATACGTCCATTAAAGTAAGGGTACGGCTTGGACGTAAGGATGAAGGCGACGCCGGTTAAGACTCGGCGCCCTCGCTAGGAGGACGTCGACTACGTTTTGTACTTTTATAATTATTTCGAGGAAGGTCTCCTATAATATAAAGGGGACCTTCCCATTGTAAAAGGGGGCGTCAGTGTTATTCTTGAATAATACAACTCTCATTTTATCCTATTCTCTCCTCTATCTCTATCTCTAACGAACATCTTCTCTTGAGTTCATGTTATCATCTTACAATATTAGATCTACAATAATAACATCATTTTTACATCTCTAGGTCTATTATATTTGATTACGATTTACCCTTTCACATTTTTTATTGATTTCTAGCTTACAAAGTATATTGTTAACTTTTGAACCAAACAATTTGGCGCAATCTGTGGGGATTTCGAGAACCAAATCATAGTATCCACCTAGAGATCAACCAGCTACTTTTCTCTACACCACAGGAAAACAAAAGATGGTCAAAAATAACAAAAGATCGAAAGCTATAGTGAGTGTCACAACCAATCTCCTTGGTCCTCTCAACGAGGCCAGTGACGATGGCATCCTGAATGCAACCCCCAGCATCACACCAGGTGCAGAGATCTCATCTTCCTCATCCGAAGATCTGACGATCTTGCACGAAAAAGGAGCTTCCACGTCTGTTGGTAAAGAAGCACCCTCGGTGGTTAAAAAGCTACTGGAAGAGTGGCTAACAAGCACCCTAAGTGGCTTGGTCGAGAAATCACCGCAAAGCAACATCAGGCGTGTACCGACGATAAGCACCACCGCTACCATGGGCGAACCTGAGGTTACACGAGTAAATAACCAACCCATTGAGGCACATACCAACGATGGTACACTAACAACCATCCTAAAGAAGATGGAAGAAATGGAAAATAAAATAAGGCACTCCGCGACCAAATAAAGGAACACCAGGAGAGAGTAGACAAGATCCCCGGAGCCCCCAAGTTGCTACCAAAACGCGACATGGGAAGGTTCGTAGAACAATCATACACTAAAGAAGCTTCCCCTTACTCTATCCCAAAGACCTTCAAGATTCCTCCCTACTTGAGGGTGTACGATGGAACCACAGATCCCGAGGATCATCTGATCCACTACGTCACTGCTGTGAAGGGCAACGATCTATCAAAAGAACAGGTATCGCCGGTGCTATTGAAGAAGTTTGGCAAGACATTGACAGGAGGGGCCTTGACATAGTACTCTCAATTACCAGCCAAGGCAATATTAACATTCGAAGAAATGGCGGATAAGTTCATCACCGCCCATGCGGGTGCGAAGAAAGAGGAAGCAAGGGTCAACGACATCTTCGCCGTCAGACAAACCACAAGAGAAAGGCTCAGGGACTTCCTAGCCAGGTTTAACAGGGTAAGGATGAGTCTGCCAAACTTATCCGAAGGTATGGCAGTCGCCACTTTCCAGAACGGGCTAAGCAGGGACGGTTTGAAGGCGACCAAGAAGCTGCTGAGTCGCCTCATGAAATATCCCCCTACCACATGGGAGGAAATCCACAACGCCTATTATGCCGAGGTACGAGCGGACGAGGATGATCTTAATGGTCCAACACAACGGCTAACAGTGATACACTCAGAAACAAGGAGAGATCGACGCAATGAAGGACGGTGAGAACAACTCCCACGCTCCAACAGAGACCGATATCAGCCATACACCAGATCATCCCATCCGCCACCAAGACATACAGACGCGTTACAGCGACACGTCGCCCCACTCCGAAATGAAAAAGGTACGCCCCCTTATTATCCGCCCATATCTTTTGTGTGTCTCCCTCAGAAATAGTATACGCACTAGAGAAGCTGGGCACCAAGGTGCAGTGGCTGCAGAAGATGAAATCAGACCCTACCACAAGGAAATCAAACGTCCAATGTGAGTTCCACCAGGAACGGGGACACAAAACCGAAGACTACATAGGCCTACGACAAGAAGTGGTCAGGATGATGAACCAGGGATACCTGAGGGAATTACTCAGTGACAAAGGGAAAATCAACTTTGCACGCGGACGGGAACAACCCCGCGGGCCGCCAAAAGCCTCCTTCCCCAACACGCACGATAAACATGATCGTTAGAGGCGGCGACGACTCAGTGATCAATCACGTCAAATTTGCCAACACACACAGACTGAAGCGCACCATCACCCATGAACGATATGATGACTTCGAAGATAGTATCACCTTCGATAAGTCGGATGCCTACGATTTGTCTTTCCCTCATAATGATGCTTTAGTTATTACTTTACGCATTGCTGATACGGATGTTAAAAGAGTCATGATCGACGACGAAAGTGGCACTTGTATTATCCACCCAAGGGTCGTTGCACAAATGGGACTCGAGGATAGGGTAATACCGCGCTGCATAACACTAACTGGTTTTAACAATGCAGTGGAACGGACATTCGGAGAAATAACACTGCCCGTCTTAGCGGGAGGAGTCACGCTGGAATTTCCACGTGATGAACCGAGAAACGGCATACAACATTATCATAGGACGCCTGTGGATACACGCCATGCGAGCGGTCCCTTCAAGCCTTTACCAAGTGATCAGATTCCCTACCCCATGGGGAGTATTCAGCATTAGGGGCGAGCCACGCACCGCACATGAATGCTACAAAATAGCTCAAGATTGCACCCATACCCAACAACTGAAGGGGGCAAGTGCGGAGGCATAGCAATCAGCTGTGCCGGGGACTAAAGTCGACCCGACAACGGACACCACTACAGATCCTGACGTCGTGGAAGCCTGTAAAGCAATGGTCGAAGATCTCGACCCAGTCTAATTGGATAACACCGAACCTATAAAGAAAGCCTACATCGGGTACGACCTCGTCAACCCAAGTAAGTATCGTGAATTCCTAACTAACCATGCAGATCTATTTGCTTTCTCCCATTCAGATATGCCGAGAATTCCGCGAGACATCGCCACCCACAAGCTGAACGTCAATCCATTACATCTGCCCGTGCGACAAATGAGAAGGAAATTCAACGTCGTTATCAATGAAACGGTCAGCGAGGAAGTAGACAAACTACTGGCCAACGGCTTCATCAGGGAATCAAAGTACCCCCAATGGGTCGCCAACGTCGTCATGGTCAAAAAGAAAAACAGGAAGTGGAGAATGATATGAGCTTTTGAGCTTCCTAGATGCCTACTCCGGCTACAATCAAATCATGATGGCCGATGAGGATTAGGAGAAGATGACTTTTATCACCCATCAAGGGACTTACTGCTACAAGTTAATGCCCTTCGGGCTCAAAAATGCAAGGGCTACGTACCAGAGACTGGTCACCAAGATGTTCAAAGAGCAGCTCGGTAAGACTATGGAAGTCTATATCGATGATATGCTGGTGAAGTCGACAAAGAAAGAAGACCACATCGACCATCTGAAGGAGGCCTTCGGAATATTGAGGAGGTACGGGATGAAACTGAACCCCGAGAAATGCGCCTTCGGTGTAGCCTCAGGGAAATTCTTAGGATTTCTCGTATCACAACGAGGTATAGAGGTCAACCCAGATCAGGTCAAGGCGATAGACGCAATACCTGAGATGATGAACAGTAAAAAATAGGTACAAAAGCTGACGGGGCGAATAGCCGCCCTATCTAGATTCATCTCGCGATCCTCCGACAGATGCCACAAATTTTTCAATCTACTGAGAAAGGACAATGGGTTACAGTGGAATGAGGAATGTGTCGAAGCCTTGAGAAAACTGAAGGCTTACCTATCTTCGCCACCACTGCTGGCCAAAGCAAATCCAGGCGAGCCCCTGCTAGTATATCTGGCCGTATCCGAGGTCGCCGTCAGCGCATTATTGGTTCTCAAAACCAAAGGTACGCAATCCCCTATTTACTATATTAGCAAAACCTTAGTGGACGCCGAAACACGGTATCCACACCTTGAAAAATTAGCTCTGGCGTAGGTCATAGCTTTACGGAAGCCCCGACCCTATTTTCAGTGCCACCCCATAAAAGTAGTAACAACCTTCCCCTTGAGAAGCATCCTACATAAGCCTGAGTTATCAGGTAGGCTCACCAGATGGGCCATAGAGCTCAGCGAGCACGATATCTCATATCTCCCGAGAACTGCCATCAAGTCACAAGTACTCGCCGACTTCGTAGCCGACTTCAGGGCAGAAATACTTCCAGGGGCGGAACGAGAGGCACATCGTGCCCCCTCCAACACCGACCTATGGGCTCTTTACATTGATGGCGCCGCTAATGCCTCGGGATCGGGACTGGGACTCATTTTTGAGGTCCCCACGGGCGAAGTAATTCGCTAGTCCATACGATGCCCCGAGATGACTAACAACGAGGCCGAGTACGAGGCTATTATTGCAGGTATAAAACTAGCCATCAAGTATGGAGCTCGGCGACTCATTCTCTATTGCGACTCCCAGATCGTGGTGAACCAGGTCACTAGGACTTACCAAATCAAGGAGCAGAGATTGCAAAAGTACCAGTCAGAAATCCACAGATTCATGACTGAGCTCGACGAGTGCCGCTTCGAACAGGTTCTGAGGGTGCGGAACACTGAGGCAGACGGCCTAGAAAAATTGGTCGCAGCCACTAAAAACTTCGACAAAGAAAACGTGGTCACCCTCCTCCATTCAGCCATTGATCACACTGAGGTACTCTCCTTAAATTTGACTTGGGACTGGCGCAACCAGTTTGTGTCCTATCTGCAGGATGGAACACTCCCACCTAACAAAAAAGAAGCCAAGAAGCTCCGCATACAGGCCGCCAGGTATTGCTTGATAAACCACGAGCTCTACAAAAGGACGTTTGGTGGACCAAGTGCCTAGGGCCGCACCAAACGGCGCCAGTATTCGGAGAGGTACACGAAGGTCACTGCGGCGCCCACATAGGTAACCGCGCCCTCATGCGCTGCATAATACGGGCCTGCTACTATTGGCCAACTATGAAGAAAGACACGACGGAATATGTCTGCCGATGCGAACAATGCCAAAAGTATGCCTCCATGATACAATAACCAGGAGAACCGCTCCACTCGGTCACTTCCCTATGGCTTTTTATCAAATGGGGAATGGACATAGTCGGTCCGCTACCAGCAGGACGAGGAAAGGTACAATTTCTATTAGTTTTAACTGACTATTTTTCCAAGTGGGTGGAAGCAGGTGCGTACGCCCAAATACGCGAACAGGAAGTCATCGCCTTCATATGGAAGAATATCATCTGTCATTTTAGCATCCCCAAAGAAATCATTTGCGACAACGGACGGCAGTTCATCGGCCAAAAGACAACGGAGTTCTTCGACAAACGACATATTAAGAGAATACTCTCCACGCCATAACACCCCTCCGCCAACGGCCAAGCAGAGTCGTCCAACAAACGATACTGAACATGCTGAAGAAGAAGCTCGAGGATGCTAAAGTGATATGGCCTGAGCTACTACCGAAAGTGTTATAGGCACACCGGACCACGTCTCCTCCACAGGAGAAACACCATACTGACTGGTCTACGAAACCGACGCGGTCATACGGGTCGAAGTCGGCGAACCAAGCTTGAGGTATTCACATACAAGCGGAGCAGAGAACGACATGAACAGACTTCAAGACCTTGATGAGGCTGAGGAAAGAAGAGAAATGGCCCACATAAGAATGGTGGCCCAAAAACAATAAGTTGAAAGGTACTACAACAAGAAGGCCAAAATACGACCACTCAAAGTGGGTGACTACATCCTCAAAGCCAAAACATTAGTGTCAAAAGACCCAAGCGAAGGAAAGCTAGGCACCAACTGGGACGGACCAAACAAAATCACAGCAGCAGCAAATAAAAGATCATTTCAATTAGAAACAATGGAAGGAAAGACGCTCCAAAGCAATTGGAATGTCGCCCACCTCAAGTATTTCCATTTCTAAAAGGTGTCTCCTGAGTCGCACTCTTTTTCCCTTACCCGAGCTTTGTCCCAATTGGGTTTTCTCGGGAAGGTTTTTAACGAGGCGGCAGAGGGGACACCTAGAGATATTTGCGAAACGAGTTTATCATACCAGCCACTCCATAAGCTCTCTTGGCTGACATGACAAAGGGACTAGACTAGCATGATCTTCAATGTATGAACGGCTAAGACCATCTCATATGTATGAACGACTAAGGCCATCTCCAATGTATGAACGGTTATGGCCATCTCCAATGTATGAACGGCTAAGGCCATCTCCAATGTATGAATAGCTAAGGCCATCTCCAATGTATAAACGGCTATGGCCATCTCTAATGTATGAACAACTAAGGCCATCTCCAATGTATGAACGGCTAAGGCCATCTCCACTGTATGAACGGCTATAGCCATCTCCAATGTATGAACGGCTAAGTCCATCTCCAATGTATGAACGGCTAAGGCCATCTCCGATATATGAACGGCTAAGGACATCTCCAATATATGAACGACTATGGCCATCTCCAATGTATGAACGGCTAAGGCCATCTCCAATGTGCAAATGGCTAAGGCCACCATCGTCAATAAGTCGACCCAGCTCGACTACGACAAACGAAGTAACTCGACGACAGTCGAAGTCACGTATATGGCCAAGGCCATCTCTAACGTGCAAATGGCTAAGGCCATCATCGTCAATAAGTTGACCCAGCTCGACTACGATAAACGAAGTAACATGACGACAGTCGAAGTCACGTATATGACCAAGGCCATCTCCAACGTGCAAATGGCTAAGGCTATCGTCATCAATAAGTTGACCCAGCTTGACTACGACAAACAAAGTAACTCGATGACAGTCAAAGTCACGTATATGGCCAAGGCCATCTCCAACGTGCAAATGGCTAAGGCCACCGTTATCAATAAGTCGACCCAGCTCGACTACGACAAATAAAGTAACTCGATGACAATCGAAGTCACGTATATGGCCAAGGCTATCTCCAATGTGCAAATGGCTAAGGCCATCGTCATTAATAAGTCGACCCAACTCGACTATGACAAACAAAGTAACTCGACGACAGTCGAGGTTATGTATTCGGCCAAGGCCGTCCCCAACATGTAAAAGGCTAAGGCCATCATCGTCAGTAAGTCAATCCAGTTCGACTACGACAAACTAGTGACTCGACGACAGTCAAAGTTACATACATGGCTAAGGCCATCGACAATATTACATCTAAGGCCGCCGTCGCCAACGGTCACCGACCATGTTCGATTGCGGCGCAAGGCACGTAAGTAGCAGATGAAGCAACGCCACTATTAACTAAAGCTGCCACTATGTAGTATCAAAGCCGCCTCCTATCGGTGGATAACACAAGCAACGTCCGAGAAGCACACTAAGAACCTTACAAACAAGCGAGCATCCACTCTACGGAGATGAGATACCAAAAATAAAAGAGTGCGACTCGGGAAAAGAGTAACAGCAAAAGTATAACTTCCATTATCACAAAAAAAAATGCATATACAAAAGGACCCATTTACATCTCCAAATACAGCAAAACAAAATGAATACAAGTCCTAAGGAGATCCTCCATTCCGTGCACCGCCCCCGGCCTGATAAGTTGTAGAGATCCAGGACCCAGAACCTAGACGGTTAACGTTTTGAGAATTATAGCCCGCCCAGTTTGGGGAATCGTAACTATACTCGCAGGCTTCGCGGGCGACCTGAGCTAATACTGAACCTCCGCCTCAGTAGCTCAGCCCGCAGCCAAGAATTCCTCGAACACGACTAGCTTGGCTTCGGCGTACACCCACATCTCCCGCGCCTCACCATGCTTATCTTCATCGGACCTGGACGCAACAGTCTACTTAAGGGCCTCAACCTCCGCCGCCTTGGTATTGATATCCGCGGTCAAGGCAGCGACCTTGGCTCGCAAATCAACGGCTTTCGCCGCTACCCCACGGCCGACCTCCAGTTCCTCTTCCTTTGACTAGAGAAGAGTCTCCAGTTCAATATTCCGAACCAAAGCGGCCATCAGCTGGTCATCAACTTGCTACAGCTCAACCACCCTTCGCTTCAGCTGGGCCTCCGACTGCTCCAAGCCCTCACGGAAAACCCAAAATTTCGGGTCCTTCTTGAGTAGGTCCGCCAGCACTTGATGCTTGGCACGGAACTGCCAATACTTCTTTACCACCTTGTTAAAGATGGTCGCCTTCCTTTGCGCTTGCCGCCCCCTCTCTACCTCCAAGATGAGAGTCTAAAAATGAGGAAAAAGAGGAAAGGCAAGTCAGTATGCATCAAAGTTTACTTTACGATACGTGAAGAAAATCGAAATATACCTGCAAGGCCGTGCCAGCAACCCTCCGGGATAATTCCCCGTCGCTAACAATTTTTAACATTTCATGCGTCAGCAGTTCGGCGATGCCATATATTTCACCTCATTCACATCACCACCCTCATAGTGGGGACAAATTTTCCAAAGACGAGGTTTGCATGTTCGCCTATTGAAGACGTCTATTGGATACGCCTCCAACGAGTGGAGGGACTAACTATATGGGGTCAAATTTGGCCCTCAACGTCTCTATTCCGAAGGGTACGCCTGGTGAAGTATACGTCCATTAAAGTAAGGGTACGGCTTGGACATAAGGACAAAGACGATACCGGTTAGGACCCGACGCCCTCGCTAGGAGGACGTCGACTACGTTTTGTACTTTTATAATTATTTCGAGGAAGGTCTCCTATTGTATAAAGGGGACCTTCCCATTGTAAAAGGGGGCATCAGTGTTATTCTTGAATAATACAACTCTCATTTTATCATATTCTCTCCTCTATATCTATCTCTAACGAACATCTTCTCTTGAGTTCATGTTATCATCTTACAATATTAGATCTACAATAATAACATCATTTTTACATCTCTAGGTCTATTATATTTGATTACGATTTACCCTCTCACATTTTTTATTATTTTCTAGCTTACAAAGTATATTGTTAACTTTTGAGCCAAACAAGCCTTGTGCATGCTTATATATGCATATATATATGCTATTTTGAAGGCTTTTATGCATATTTAAAATATATAGGGAAAAATTGGGTATCAACACATACTGACGCGGTAAAGCTGCTACAAGAGGTTTTTACCCGAACAGTATCTCCAGACCTGCTTCTGGTGCAAGTGCTTCTTCTTGGAGTCTTCAGTCGGAGAACAATCAACCAAAAAGTAGATGTTCCTCCGCATCCAGGGGAAAAATAAGAAGGCAAAGAATGTCGTGCCCAAGTCGTCTTCGGAGGTTATGGCGATAAGCCCCGCTCCTGAGCCGGTAATAGAAATTATGATGATCAACGATGATGGAGAAGCCCGTGAGGAGGGGGATTCTTTACATAAAAGACGACAACCTTCCTCAGCTCAATAGGATGCTCAATCTATTAAGTTAGGTACACCATCTGAGGACGATGCCTCTACACTTTAGGGGAGTATGATATGGTGGAAAATGAACTCCCGTTTTTGAGTCCCAGCTGTTGTGCCCGGTACCGTGAGACTGAGTACTAAGTCCTTGGAATCTTTGATTGATAAGCAACCAACAAACAACATTTCATTTTCCGCAGCTGCTTCGCCATCAGCTTCATCTCCTTTATCACCAACTCTACCTTTGCCACCAGCAACTGCTACATCATCTCCACCAGTCGCAATTTCTCGAGAGGCTGGTGTCCTTCTTCCCCAGTCCCCAGTTCATGGGAACCTGGGGAAATTATGATGCTCCCTCAGAAGATCCCAAAGAAGAAAGAGTGTTACCATCTCGGTTTCTACCGAATGCTATCTGTTGTCCTGGCCGGTGAAACTTGCAAACTATTTGAAGCCTTTGGCTTTAAAAAAAAAGGGATAAAATACAAACTATCTCAGGAGAGTGTTTGTTGAACAATTCCATGCACAACGCACCGTCGGTATAGTCTTTATTTCCTTTATCATTTCTTTTATTTTTGTTATGGCATGATTTTGAATTTATATTTTTGTTTCGCAGGCCAACTTCCTTTCTTCTGATGGCCTTCAAAGGCTGATTCGTGATAAGGAGGAACTTACCTCCGAGAGGGGTCAACTTTTGGCCGAGCGAGATTAAACTGCTACTCGCCTCACAAAACTAGAAGCACGAGCTGCTGAGGCCGTTGAGTTGGAGGCTTGGTTATAGCAAAGCAAGCAAGAAGTAGTGATTCTTAACTAGGAGGCTGCCCTGTTAAGGGCACAATTTGAGGAGACTAAAGCCAAATGGGTTGAGGTCCATAATGTCGTTCTCGTTGCATCCGATCGCGAGGCTGCCGCTGCAAAAAAATTGAATAATTTGGAGGAAGCCTCAAACTCCAAAACCGAAAAAGTTATTGCTGCCAAGGAAAAATATACCTGGTTGGAGGATAATAATAAGAGGATCATCGAGTATAATTGACTTTTTAGTTCTACTAACTGCGAGCTCGATGTCAGCCTCCAGGCTACCAGATCCATGCGGAATAACCTTTATGCCAAGGTCGACCGACTTAAAGAAGAACTCCAGCACCGAGCGGCTTCCCTCATTGTTGAAAAAACATATGTTATGTATAACATGAGGAGAAAAACCTTGGAAGAGGCCAAAACTGGTGTCATTGACTTTGATGTCGAAATTACTAAGGCCGGTGAGCGGGAGTCAACTACCAAAAAAGGTCTTCCGGTCCAGCCTAATGCTACAGACTCTTCTGATTCTGGTTCTGAGTTCTCAAAAGCTGAAGAAGAAGTGGAGGGTGATGATACTGAAGGCCAAAATATTGAGCGGGCGGCGAATCCACCCACTTCCCCAGGGGATGCAGATGCTTTTCTTCCTCCGGGTTTCGAAGATGCAGTCACTTAGTTTTTGCTTTCTTTTCTTTTCTATGTAATTGTACTACTTGGCGTGTTTGCTATGAATAAAAGTACTTTTTCATTTAAGTATTGTGAAATTTTTTCTCTTTGCATACTTTTCGTTAAAGTATTCACGCAACTCTTTGCGTACTTTTCATTTAAGTATTTGCACACTTTAGTTTGAGTATTTGCTCAAGTTTTGCTCCTTGCATCGAATTGTGCAAGGCTTTGGGTGAATTTTTCCCCGGGGGCATATGGATTTCAGGCATAAGCTTTTCCAAAATTAACCCTTTAATGTGAGGGTTTTATAAGAGAAGGCTCTCTTATATTTACGGTGCTCTTGAAGATGACATCTCTTATTCGTTACGACACTAGCATTTGAAGTACTTGTTTAACTTTCAAATGATAAAATTAATTCATCATTCAGATAAGAAACAAGATAGAAATTACAGGACTTTACTTTATTCCTTTCACTTCCAAAAGTACATAAGCATTCATTGTGCTAAAAACAAATTGCCATTACTTGTGGCTAACTTGTATAAATTATTTCTACGGGCCTGGCGTGCAATCCCTAATCCCCATGATACAACTTTATATTTAGGTTTTGTATTCTAGGTCGATGTGGTAGTCATTATTGACGTATCCTCATATCATTCCCCCTAGTGTTCGAATGCGAAGAATGCAAATTTGAACTCTGGAAGACTTTATCCTTTCGAGATTCCACTAGTGGATAGTTAGATAATCTTTAGTTCGATAACATGCTTCACTTACCCTTAGGAACTTTGTGATCGAGCCAAAAACTATCTAACAACCCCCAGGTAGCTTGCACTCATGAATGGTCGGGTAAACCTTGTCTGATAGCAAATTTTACTTCCCGGTAGGAACTTTTGCTACCAAGCCAAAGATTACCTAACCTCGTCATAGTGATCCGTCATTTGCGTGGCTTGTCATTCTAATGTCTTATTTCTGCTGATGGAGCTTCCTGCGTATTATGCATTCCATTGCTACCTCATAAAAATCTTGTCAGAAAAATCCAATTGCGACAAAAACTGGACAAAGGGAAAAAGAGTGCAGCACATACTTTCAGTGTAGGCGAGGCCCATTAGCAATAGTATCTTTTGAGGTGTTCCACGTTCTAGTTGCTTGGCAACTTTTCTCTGTCTTTGTTTTCCAACTCGTACGATCCATTTCCAATACGGATGAAACTCGATATGGGCCTTCCCATGTCAAACATAACTTTCTTGCATTGAGCTCTCGTGTGTTCTGAGTTACTTTCCTTAAAACCAAGTCTTTTACTTTGAAATAACAGAGGTTGGTTCTTTGATTGTAATATTTTCCATTCTCTGCTTTTGGGTTTCCATCCTTATATACATTAAGTCCATTCGTTCATAGAGCAACTCCAATGACCAACATTGTTTCATTGTTTGTTTCTTCATTCTCCCAAAAATATCTCAGGGTATGATCTCCTACTTCTACCTGGAATTTAGAGCTTCTGCTTCGTACACAAGAGAGAAATAAGTTTTCCCCGTGCTTGGCTTGGCTGTTGTTCGGTAAGCCCATAGTACTACTGGCAACTCTTTAGGTCATTTACCTTTAGCTGCTTCAAATCTCTTTTTGAGATTTTGTATATTCACCTTGTTGGTTGATTCTGCTTGACCGTTTGCACTCGGATGATAGGGTGAGGATGTGACCCTTTTGATTTTTAAGTCTTCAAGGAACTTTGTGACCTTTGCACCTATAAATTGTGGCCTATTGTCACAGGCTATCTCTTTTAGTATCTCAAATCTTCAAATTATATTCTTCTACAAGAAATCTATGACTTTCACATTTGCTAATCTTCTGATAAGGACCTTCTCAACCCACTTAGAAAAATAGTCAGTTACAATCAAAAGAAATCTTACCTTACCGATGGCAGTAGTCCGACGATATCTATTCCCCCCTTCATGAATGGTCGTTGATAAAAATTGAGTGCATTGGCTCTGCCGGTTGATGTACCAACGGTGCGTAGCATTGATATTTATCACATTTTTAAACATAAGCCTTGGAATCTTGCTCCATCTGGGGGCCAGTAGTATCCTGTCATAATTAATTTTAACACCAAGGAATATGCTCCTGAGTGATTTTTCCAGATCCCTTCGTGGACTTCTCACATAACATAATTAACTTCGGAAGCTCCCAAACATCAGGCCAACGGACCTCAAAAAAATCTTCTGTATAATTGACCCCCTTTGAAACTATATCGTGCTGCCTTAGTGCGTAACGTCTGAGATGCCTTGGGATCTTCAGGAAACTTTCTATGCTCGAGATAGTCAATGATCTTACTCTAGTTCTAGAGCAAGTTGGTCGCATTTACCTCGTAATAGCTATTTTCGTCCAATACCAAGTGCATAAGTTGTACGACCGTACCAGATCTCGATCTTTCCATTTTCGTAGATGAGCCTAGATTGGCTAGTGCATTCGCTTCCACATTCTTTTCCCTCAGGATGTGCTTAATTGACCATTCCCTGAACCAAGCGAGCAAAGCCTGAACTTTCACGAAATGATGTTGCGTGTGTTCCTTTTTGGCTTCAAAGATCCCGTAGACCTGATTTACTAACAATTGGGAGTTGTATTAGATTTCTATGACCTCGGAGTCTAGTCCCTGGGCCGGTTCGAGTCCTGCAATCAAAGCTTGATACATTGCTTCATTGTTAGTTAGAGGAATGGTGCTTATGGCCTGCCTTAGGATTTATCCTGACGGAGTGGTCAGTACTATGCCGAGGGTGGACCCCTTTATGTTGGAAGATCCGTCCATACAGATGTCGATTTTGACACCATCACTGCTTCTTTGGTATACAAGGGTAACAGTCTCGGACTGAAGTCAGACACAAAATCGGATAAGACTTGTGACTTAATCGTAGTCTTAGGCTTATATTCTATGTTAAATTCACTAGTTTTGATGGCCCACTTGACTGGCCTATTATAAATTTCAGTTTTATGAAGAATATTCCACTAGGGAAAATTGGTCACCACGGCTATCGGATGATATTGGAAATAAGGCCTAAGCTTTCGAGCGGCTACTACGATTCTAATTTTTTCAGATGTGGGTAACGAGTTTCTGCTCCCATTAATATTTTACTAACTTAATAAATAGGAGATTGTGTATATTTTTCCTCACACACTAAAACGACACTCATCGCTACCTCCGAGACTGTTAAGTAGGTCAACAGTTGTTCGCCTTCCTCTAGTTTTGACAGTAACGCAGGACTTGATAAATACTTTTTCAAATCCTTCAAAGCCTGCTGACATTCCGGGGTCCATTTGAATTTCTTCTTCTTTTTAAGCAGTGAAAAGAAATCATGGTATTTCTTTGAAGAACGAAAAATGAATCTACTCAAAACGGTCAATCTCCCTGTCAACCTTTAAACCTCTTTTACACTTGACAACTAATTCGGGATGTCTTCGATGGCTTTAATTTATTGGGGTTAACATCGATCACATTTTTTTGACACCAGAAATCCCAAGAACTTATCGGAGCTCACCCCGAACACGCACTTCTCGGGGTTAAGCTTCATGTTATGCTTCCTTAAGATGACAAAAGTTTCTTGCAAGTGTTTAAGATGATCAACTGCGTTCAAAGACTTAACCAACATATCATCTACGTAACTTCCATGGTTTTCCCTATTTGTTTCTTGAACATTTTTTTCATGAGCCACTGATACGTGGCTCCGACGTTCTTTATCCTGAAGGGAATCACATTATAGCAATATGTGCCGAAGTTCGTTATGAACGAAGTTTTTTCCTGATCCTCCGGTTTCATCTTGATTTGGTTATACCTGGAGTAAGTATCGAGGAAACTCATTAACTCTTGCTCGGCGTTGCATCAATCATTTGATCAGTGTTTGGCAATGGGAACGAGTCATTCGGCACGCCTTATTTGAATCCTTATAGTCTACGCATATGCAAAATTTATTATTCTTCTTTGGAAATACTACTATATTAGTTAGCACTCAGGATACTTTACCTCTCGGATTGAACTGATATCAAGTGAGGGAGTTACCTCTTCTTTAACAAATTTGTTTTTGACCTCGATAATAGGACATTTTTCTGTCTTACTGAAGGGTTGTGGAATCTAAGCTGAGTTAGTGCACGACCACTTCCAAGGGGATACCTGTCATATCCGTATGAGTCCACACAAAACAATCGACATTAAATTTAAGAAATTCGATAAATCCAAACCCGAGATAGGGGTGTAGTCATGTCCCCAAGTGGAACTTCCTGTCTAAGAACTTTTTGAACAACGTGACTTGTTCAAGCTCTTCCTCTATGGATTTTGTTGCGTCAGTCTCTTTTGGTACCTGGAAATATCTTTGTACCTGATAAGATTTTGACAACTCTTCCCCATAGTTGAATTCGCTCGACTCGGGAATAGGCGCTGGTTCATGTAGTTGCTATGTTGCATGCTCTTTCCCTTTTCTATTGGAAACTGAGATTGCATTCATCTCCCTTGTTGCCGGTTGGTCATCTCTTTTTTGTTTAATTCCCTCAGGAGTTAGGATTTCAACAGTTGATGATATGTCGATGGCATAACCTTCATCTTGTTACATCCCGGACTTTAATATTAGGATGACTCATAGTAATCCATATGTGCTTGAAGGGATTAAGACCATTCATGGAGTTATAAAGGATATGTGACTATGTTATTGTAAGACCACATAAGTTTAACAACATTGATAATCTTATATACATTTGATATGGTATTTATTTTGAGTGAAATATTTTTGTAATAAGTTTGAAAAATATGATTTTATATAATTATTAATATTACTACTTCCGGATATGCCTTAAATTATATACATAATATGGGAAAGTTTATAAATGAGATTTTCTTTATTGTAAAGATAGATATTATTTTCCTACAAGAAAAGAAGGTTATCTTTTTACCATTTTAAGAATTTAAGCGTATGGAAAATTGTACTCATTAGAAGTTGAGAAAATATATGTATTTTTACATGGATGTTTTGATGAAGTAATAGTATATGAATTAATTTTATATGGTACCATAATTTATTAATATTTTAGTAGTAGTAATTTAGGATGAGTACAAGACTATTTTTGAGGTTATAGTATTTATGCTTTTTCAAACAAGTGATAAGTAAGCGTTGTAAAGGTCAGAGGGTAAACAAATCGAAGAAAGCAAGTTTTGTTGATGTTTGATATTTTAGGATAAAATACGGTCCAAGTTATAATATCCCATATTTATGAAATAGTGTTGTACCACATGATCATGATAGTAAGGTATATGAAATATATTAGTATTAAAGTGAATCGAGACCTAGAAATTATTGTGTAAATAATTGGTTAAATATTGGTATAAAGTCATGGAATATGGAATTAGTTATAAGTGAATAAGTGTCATTTGTATGAATCCACGTGGAATCATAAGGATAAGGGGGACTCATGACTAATCAACTTTATAAGGATTGATATGGCAGCAAGTATGGAATTCAATATTGACTAGGCAAGTCTTGGAGCTAGGTGGCAAGATTAGGGAGTTTTGGTGGCTTAGTCATCATATTATTGGTGTGGATAAGTAATTAAAATGTTTGGATATGCTTGATAAGCCTCCCAACGTGGCAGCCAAGGAAAGCTCAATAAATGACTCTCAGGTCACAGACCAAGACGACACATTTAGGAAATTGGTGGATAAGTTAGGTGGGAACATCACCCCCCATGTGGAAGCAAGTACGGGTGTTGATCAAGACAAATGGTGACTCTTTGGTTTATGAGATTATGTGGCATTTTATGGGAATTTGTGGACTTCCACATGGCATGAAGTTTTAACAACCCGACCGGTAGTTTTAAGAATTAAATCCCCAATCTCCTATTAACTATTTTCCCCATGTGTGTTTTTGTTATTATGAGTTGTCAGAAAGATTCATTTTGAGTTTCGGAGTATTTTGGGGCACTTAGTCCCTAAATGAGAGCTTAAACTTTTGAATGTGGACCATAGTCAAAACCATGTGAGACGGCCTCAGAATGGAATTTTGTCGATTCGTTAGCTTCGTTGAGTGATTTCGGGCTTAGGGGCGTGTTCGTATTATGTTTTGGAGGTCCATAACTTATTTAGGCTTGAAATACCGCTTGAATTTTTAAAGTTTCTGGATCGATAGTGATATTTTAATATTTGGGTCAGAATCTGATTCCGAAGGTTGGAATATCTATGTAGTGTTGAATGTGACTTGTCTACAAAATTTGGGGCCAATCGGGCATGGTTTGGTTTGTTTCGGCATCGGTTATAGAATTCTTGAGATTTCAAGTTCATTAGGCTTGGATTGGAGGGTGAATCGTGGTTTTAGCATTGTTTGATGTGATCCGAGGGTTGGACTAAGTTTGTATGATGTTTTAGGATTTGTTAGCATGTTTGGTTGAGGTCCCGGGGGACTCAGGTGTGTTTCGGATGCTCAACGAGCCATTTTTGGACTAGAAAAATTGGCAGATTTGCTGATATTTCTGTTACAGACGATCCTTCTTTGCGATCGCATGAGGCTCGCAATCACGTAGGTTTAACTGAGGCAGAGGGAGTTTTGTTTATTGTGTTCACAGGAAGTGGTATGCGAATGCGTAGTAGTGATGGAAAGGTAAATCGCAAACACGTGGGCTATGCCTCATTCGCAAAGAAGAAGTGAGGCAGCAATGGAGTGGAGAGTTACTCTTCGTGATCACGTAGGGCTGAGCAGTGCAGGCATCACATTCGCGTGAGGTGTTACGAGTTCATGTAATATAAACCTGGGAGCCAGCAAAGTTGTTCTTCGCGATCGCGTGGGAGTTTCCGCGATCGCGATTAAGGTCGTACCTGGGCAGATTTTAAAGTTCAAAAATGAGGGTTTTGAGTTCATATCATAAAATTGAATTGGGAGCTCGGTAGAAGGCAAAATTTCAATATATTTTCAGAAGAAGTCATTGGGTAATGATTCCTAACTCCTCTATGATTATATCCCACTAATCTATGCTTGATTTCATCATCTAATTTCAGATTTGGGATGAAAATTTGGGAAAAATTGAGAAAAGTTCTTAGGCCTAATTTGGGATTTTGATCGAGATTTTGGCATCGGATTTGAATGATTTTGGTATGGTTAGACTCGTGAGTTTATGGGGGTTAATAATCCATAACTTTTACCCGATTCTGAGACATGGGCTCGGGGAAGATTTTTTGGGCATTTTTCTATTTTCTTACCTTAGCTTCGATTCCTTTAGCTAAATTCATTGTTTGTAGTTATATTTACATTATGAAATTTATTTGATTAGATTTGGGCCACCTGGAGTTGGGCACTCATGGCAAGAGTATGATTTCGGGTTGATTTTGGGCTGGTACGAGGTAAGTGGCTTGCCTAACCTTGTGTGGGAGAACTACGCTTATGATTTTGGTATTGTTGTTATATAAGTGCCGTGTACGTGAGCTGACGAGTGCGCACACGTGCTAATTATTGAAAAACCCCATTTTCATTAAGTAAATATCTATGTTTCTTGTAATTGAGCAATACTTGTACTTGAAGCCTCTTGTTAAGTTTAGGAAAAGCATGCTTATGTGATCTAATTGTCTTACCTGCTTTATCTGCTTACTTGTATTCTGTGCAACATGTTTAGATTAGAATTCCTGTTTATTCTCGAACAGAACTATAAATTCTTTCTTCAGACTATTGTATGTTTACTTGGGACTATGAGACGATATCCTGAGAGATCCCCCTGCATGTTTACTTTGGGAATATGGATCGGTATTTCGGGAGATTCCCATGCACGTTTTCATTTAGGACTACGGGACGACACCCGGAAGATTCCCTTGTACTGGATATTTACTTTGTGACTACGGATTGGTATTCCGGGAGATACCCCTACATATTTATGATTCAGACTACAGGACAATATCCTAGGAGATCCTCTGTACATTTACGTTTGGGACTACATGACGATATCCTGGGAGATTCCCTATTGCTATCTCTGTGTACTGAGTATATTCTGTCTGTGA
This sequence comes from Nicotiana glauca, assembly GCA_026770625.1. NCBI lineage: Eukaryota > Viridiplantae > Streptophyta > Magnoliopsida > Solanales > Solanaceae > Nicotiana > Nicotiana glauca. The sequence goes on from MU769302.1 coordinate 48,860, forward strand.
TTTTTTTTACTCTTTATCGATTGTTAGTTTTTCTAATTGTATTGTTGCACTTCATACTGTTTTACCTTGTTTTATATATATATAACCAATAGGGCCCTAACCTTCCTCGTCACTACCCGATCGAGGTTAGGCTTGGCATTTACTGGTACCGCTGTGGTGTACTCATGTCCTTTCCTACACATATTTTTCATGTGCAGATCTAGGTTCTTTAGCTCAGCCTTTCTATTAGTGAGGGGGCGCGATATCAGAGACTTCGAGGTACATCTGCCGCTTCCGCAGACCTAAAAGCCCCTCTCTATTCTCCCTTTTAGCCTTAGACTTCATGTATTTACTTTTGATTAGACATTCTGGAGTTAGAACACTATATAGTTTTCTATAGCTTATGATTTCATGAGATTCCAGGTTTTGAGAGTTTGATTCAGTTTTGAGAGTATGTATTGTATATGCCGAGCGGCATTTTAAAACTTTTTAATTATGTTTTTACTCGTAATTTGCCGGTTTTGTATTTAATTTCCTTTCCCCCCAATTTGTTAGGCTTACCTAGTCGTAGAGCATAGGTCTCATCATGACAGTTCACGGAGGGAGAACTTGGGTCGTGACAGAAGTTGGCCAAGGGTGGCACCAAATGTGCACATGAGTCATAGCACTTGATGTGCTTTGCTTACACGTGAAATGTAAGCCTTAAGCTCTCATGTTATTCTTTGGCAATTTGAGAGATTAAAAGGAGATTACAATCTTTCCTTCTATTATTAGGGAGTACCTTACTTTAGAAACATAGAAAAAACATACATCCATGATACTCCATATGTCCAGTAACATGAAATATGCCACGATCATAAGAAGTGCTTAGTTCTTGTTCAAAGATTTAAAGGAGCAAAAGCTGTTCTTGGAAAGCTCAAGTAAAAGTGTTTGATAAATTCCTCAAGTAAGATATGTTAAGGATAATCTTTCCTTCTTTTGGCATGATCCAAGTAACGACATGTAAACGTAATGCGATACCATAAGTAGTTCTACTCTTACCAGTTAAGGATGTCTATATTATTTATTCGAGTAAAGTGATATTCAAGCATTTCAAGTATGTTCCTAAGTCTATATTGAGGTATATAATAAAGATGTTAATGTTTATAATATAGTGATATATGTATCTTCATGTATTTACCAGCGTGCTAAGGCCGATTGAGAAATCGTGCATATTCATTTACCATCGTGCTACGGCCGATTGGGCAATTATGTATCATTATTTATCACCAGTTGGATAGTCATACATTTACCATCGTGCGACGGCTGATCGGGCAGTTACCACTGATCAGTTGGGCAGTTATGCATCATACGATATGGATAATAGTCTTAAAGAAAGCATTATATATTTAAGTATAGTAAGTATGCATATACAGAGATTCAGATTGATTCTTATATGTCTTTAATTAATGTTAACTTATTGTTATGTTTCAGTTCTACCTTACATACTCAATACATTATTCGTACTGACGTCTTTTTGTTGGGACGCTGCATTAATGCCTGCAGGTATAAATAATCAATTTTACGAGCCTTTATAATAGACGAGGTTAGTATTCAGCGAAGGATCGATAAGACTCCATCTCATTCAGATTGCAGCCGAGTCTATAAGTCATCGTGTCAGAGTTTTGCTACAGACCTATGGGTAATCGTTACCCTGTCTCATTTGATGTCAAATACTCTTAGAGGCTTTGTAGACAGAGGTTCATTTTGTACAGTATGTCATAGGCCTTGACGGCCCATATGTATTCATGTTTTAAGAATGATGGTTCATTGATATAATACTTGCCCACTTATTTTTATACATTACAAGTTGTGGCCATGTTGGCCCATGATAGTTAGAAGAAAAAAATTGAGTTACAGAGTGGTTCGCTCGGGCCAATACGTCATCGGGTGCCAGCCACGCATCCCTAGGTTTAGGGTGTGACACATCTCGTGCAACCATGATCTCCCCAGGTAATATTGTAACCCAAATCGTTGTCCACCACTTCGAAAAAGGTCGTATTCATCACCCACTTGGCATTTGTGGGTAGCAGGATCTCTCCCCGGGTTGTAAAGCTTGCCAAATTGAACCCGACAAGGAGTTTTGTGGCTGTAATGATACTTCTGGTGAGCTTGGATTGCTCCAACACTCTCCACTAGATAATATTGGCCGACTTCCTGGGTCCACCAGAATACGTTTTATTTTAAAATCTAAGACATTTAGAGAGATTACAAGGGCGTCGTTATGCGGTAGCAACAGTCCATTCGTGTCTTTCTCCGTGAAAGTAATTTGCCCTCGGTGACTTCCCTGAGTCTCTTATTGTGGGTTACCAACACCTTTATCTTTTTTTGCCGCAAAAAATGTCACACCATTAATCTCGTTCCCCCCAAAAGTCATGTTGATCGTCAACCATGGAGGATCTTCTCCTGCTTTTGAAGGCTCCGTGCTATTACGATTGTGGCCATAATTGTTTTTAGCTCGATCACTAAAAAAATTCTTGAGATGGCTATTTTCAGCTATGTCGCCACCTCTTCGCGTAGATGCTGGTAGTCCCTAGTCTAGTGACCGTTTGTCCTGTGGTATTCACACAACAAGTTAGGATCCCTTTGGCTGGTATTAGATCTAATTGACTTCGGGAATCGTGCTTCTTTAATGTTCCTCGTAGACGACACCAGCTCTACTACGCTGACGTTAAAGTTGTATTCGGAAAGCCTGTGGTAGGAAGAATCTCGAGAACCAGATGTCTCCTTGTTCTACAATGACCTGTTATTTCGGTCGTGATCAGCTCCCCTATTGGTAGCGAATCTATCCGCTGATCGGAAACCTTCGCCACGTCCTTCGACCCATTCGTAGGGTAAAAATCGACCGTTTGAAGACCGTCAATCTGTGTTGAAATTATCCTTTGATTTCTCTTTATTCTTCTCCCAGTCCCGACCCTTGGGAGATGTTGGGAAACCGAGCTGATCATTCTCAATTATTATCTTTGGCTTGTACTAATTGTGAACATCCACCCAAGTTGTTGCCTGGAACTCGAGCAAACTTCCTTACAATTTCCCAAAAGTATCAGAACTTCTCGGATTCAGACCTTTGGTGAATGCTTCGGCTGCCCATTCATCCGGTACAACCGGTAGCATAATTTTTTCATTTTAGAATCTGGTACAAACTCCCGTAGCAATTTAGACTCTCTTTGTGCAATCTTGGATATGTCGGCCTTTCGGCCTGTACCTTTTTGGCCCCCGCATGGGCCTTGATGAAAAGAGTTGCGAGCATCTCAAAAGAGTCTATAGAGTGCTCATGCAAAAATGAATACCATATCAAGGCTCCTTTCGTAAGAGTCTCCCCAAAGTTTTTCAATAAGACCGACTCAATCTCGTGGGGAGCAAAATCGTTCCCCTTCACCGCTGTTGTATAGGTCATGATATGCTCCTGAGGATCTGAAGTCCTATTATACTTTGGTACGTCTGGCATTTTAAACCACTTTGGGATCAATTCTGGTGCTGCGCTCAGTTTGAATGGAAACTATGTATGCTTGTTTGAGTCCGGTCCTTTTAGCACTAATGGTGCGCCTAGAATTTGATCTAATCGGATATTTATTCCCCTCATAAACCGCATGATTTCAATTTTAAAGGGATCATTCTTGTTGTTGTGATCGCATCTGCTACCGTTCCCCCCGACCCCATCAAAGCCGACCTTGCTCTTTGGGGTATTGTTGTCGACCCTCTACATTGTTTGATTTGCGCCAGCGCGAACTAGACCTCATCCATCCGTGACCCGACAATGCCTGCTTTAACTCTGTCATGACTTGATCATGTCATGTGAGATGGCCTTAATGGCCTCTTATTGCTCTTTCAAGATCCTTTCTGTTTTGATGACGTGCTCGTCTTCAACATCATCAGGTGCCGCCTCTCGAACATGTCACGAATATTGTCCGCCGTGGACAAGCGTGGCCTCATCTCTCTATTGCGGGTATCACTGATTGAATCCTCGTGCTGAGGCTAATTTTCTTGGGTCTTAACGTTGTGTGCGGTGTTGACACTGTTATCTACTTTTCTTTTTTTTTAACTTTTTGCTAAGAACAAATGATCAAACAAGTTAGTAATAGATGTAAGTATCAATTCAATTACACAATTGTCTAAGTCCCACGGTGGGCACCAAACTGTTTACCCATAAAATAATAAAGTTGAATTCATACATGATTTATAGATAAGTGAATTAATGTGATCCCAAGATGATAAATAAATTAGACGAAAATATAAGACTTAACTTTGAGGTTGAGATAAAGCAGCAGAAAACGTGATTCCGAGAGTAGGGCTTCCGGGTGCAATAATAATAATATAAACGAGCAAAAAGATAAAAGTATATTAAACTTTGAACAAAGTATAATATATATTTTCAGAAAATTCGTGCCCCTTACAATGATAATATGGCTCATTATTTATAGTTACAATTAGGGAACAAGGTCCTCGGACCAAGTTCCTCTTTAATGACAATTATGAGGGTCATTGAAGAATGTGTAACGGTATGCCATATTCTTTGTAATGCACCATATACTTAATGTTGTATAATATTCTCTATTAATTGCTACCGAGTGACAGACATTTATCTCGACATCATGAATATCATTCTCTCCGATAACAAACGGGATCGTTGCCTTCAGACCTGACTATCTTCTGTCTCCGTCTCCATGTGTCGCTTTCTCATGCGATCATTTAATATTTATATATTTCACCCTATACACTAATTACATACTTTTATTAATTAGATGATAATAAATTCAATAAAGAAAATAATTTGTAAGTTACATAAAAATACCATTGAGTATAAATCAAGATTTTATGTTGATAAATGTTTTAAATAGAGGTAAGGGGAAAAAAAATGAATTTTAGGAAAGAAAGGAGAAAGGTGAATTGATGTTCGAGGCGTAAGGGAGTGAGGGGGTATTAGATGCAAAGTACCCTTGTCTAATTCTGGCGTGAAATCGGGGACAACAGCTTAGTAGGTCTTTGGAGACACCTAACCACTACATAACAAAAAAGCCCAAAAACTCCATAGTCCATAGTCCATAGCCTGGTTTCTTCATTTGGGAGAAAGGCGGTTGCTGAACATTTGAGCAAAGAATCCATATAAGACACATTCTTCGTTTTTCTTGTTGTTGTAATATTCATTCATCTCTTCTTACTCTTGCCCTCGCTGATTTTAACAGAAGAATAGAGCCCTATGGAGGTCCTCCGATCGAACCTTGGCCGGGTTCGGATTCCAGAGCCAACAAATCGTATCTACAAGCACGAGTGCTGCATTTCTTTCGATACTCCGGTAAACTCCTTAATTCCAATATTCGAGTATCATCTCGCTCTATTTTTACTTCATATCGTTTGCTGGAAGTTGTTACGATTATATAGTTAAGATTGTAATTATTGGCCTTGTGCCATTTTTAATAAGGTCAGTGCATGTTAGTCCTGTAGGGTTAACGAGTTTCTTCTAGGGTTTATGGTTCACTCCGGTTTGGTTAGAAGCCTGCAGTTGATGAGTACTTCGAGTCAGTGGCAGAGCCAGGAATTTATGCAAGGGGATTTAAAAAAAAGTACTAGAACGTCATACTTAGAGTTTGAACTTGTGACCTAAAGCAATTTTTGAACTCCTTTGCACTACACTATAGTTTATATGTAAACAAAAGAAATTCATTTTGCCCTATTTATGTAGTATAATATTCTGACGGAGGGGATTCAGTTGAAGCCCTTGGCTCTACATAGCTCTGCTACTGCCGGGAGTTATTTGTTTTCCTAAAGCGGCTATGAAGTTGTAGAACAGGGTCAAAATAGAGCGGAATAGATATAGAGTATTCATTTAGCCATTACCAGCTAGTTTAGGATTGGCGCATAGTAGTAGTTGTTGTATAGCCTCTATGAAATGCCATAATGGTGCTGACTTTTATTAGTTTGATCTTTTATGTCCGTATTCGATAATGCTCAATTAGGAGATATATCTTCACTTATGAAGCAGTTTCTATTTATTTAGTTACGGTTCTAAATGTTTCATTGCTGTTTTTTTCCAGAAATCCGAGGGCGGGCTGTTTGTTGATATGAATGCTTTTCTTGCATTTGGAAAGGATTATGTTGGTTGGAACTATGAGAAGACTGGGAACTCAGTTTATTTGCATATAAAGCAGACAAAGAAGACAGAAGATGCCGAAGATAGACCTTCCAAAAAACCCACTCTCTTGGCTATAGGTATTTAAACTGTTAAACATTTCACATGTAGTATACTAGCTTGAATGCACTTTAGCGTACAACTATAAAAGTTTTCAAATCTAGGGCAAAATAGAAAAAAGAATAAAGAACTGTATAAGTTCTCATTTTCTGATTTTTATTAGAGTTTAGCCTACCACAACTAATTTGGGATTGAAACATAGTTGATTGATTGATTGACTTGGCTTATGCGTTTTCCTTCTAGGTATCAACGGAGGGTTTGATAATAGTGAACCCCAGTACGAAGAAGCGTATGAAATAGTTATATTGCCTGATTATGTTACTCTTCCTTTCCCATCAGTGGAATTGCCTGAAAAGGTACATATTTCTTTTTATATCTTTCCACAGTTTTCCTTTTGTTTACAGTAAAATGAACACATCTATATATTGCTTACATTCATCCCAAACTTGCAGGTAAGATTGACAGTTGATGCTGTTTTACTAGCTGAAGGTGCTGAGAGAAAAGAGCAACTGGCGTCTTGGACTGCTGATAAGAAGCTTGTCAGTAAATATGCCACGGATCTGCTACAGCTTGACAATGGAGTTGTTGTTCCACCAGTGGGCTGGAAATGTGCCAAGTGTGATAAAACTGCAAATCTTTGGCTGAATCTAACTGATGGAACTATCCTATGTGGTAGGAAAAATTGGGATGGAACTGGTGGTAATGACCATGCTGTTAACCATTACAGAGAAACTGGTTACCCACTTGCTGTAAAGCTTGGGACGATAACTGCTGATTTGGAGGGGGCAGGTAATGCCATCTTATAAGTTGTGTATCCTCATGATCAGAGCTGTTTATGGAATTGCTGTGTGGCTCTTTTTTCAGTTTTGGTTGACTGGACCTGCTGCTTAGCTCTTCTTTTGTTTTGGCACACTTGATTTGTTGCTTAGCTCTTCTTTTGTTTTGGCTAACTTGATTTGTTGCTTAACTCTTCCTTTTTGTTTTGGTTGACTGGAGTTTCTGGGTAGCTGTTCCTTTTGTTTTGGTTGATATTGAGAACGACATCAATTCTGTCTGGCCTCTTTTTGTACTTGGGTGTTCCCAGTTCAACTATGAGCACCGGCAATTATTTTAACTGCAGATCTGTTTAGTTTATGATTTGTGGAATGTAACTTATGGTGGTTTGGACAACAAAGCTAGTCCTTTTTTTTAGTTTCTTTCTTGAAGTCGTCATTCAAAGAGCTTTCCAAGACTTAAATTGCTCACCCAGTATGACAATGCCTGTGTATAGTCATATCTCTCTAGTAAGCCTATGGTTAAATGAAAGCATTAGTTATTGGGTTTGAACTGAACAGCTTGCTGAACTGTTTAAATTTCATCATTCTGGATGTTATTTGGTTTTGATTTTATTTTAGTGACTTCAGTTTTGGTGTAAGGTGGAGGTTCGCAGAATATATGCACTTACGAACCACCCCCACCCCTCAAAAACAAAACAGAAAAAGGAAAGAAAGAAAGAGCTAATGAACAAGCTACTTTCTTATTGTGGAATTGGTATTAAGTGCTTTGTACATGTTCTTTAGACGTGCTATGCAGGAGTTAAGATCCTGGTAATGGAATATGGCCCTGTAACTAGACTGTGCTAGACTGGTTGCTACATTGATGCTATTGCCTTGTTTGTAACATGTTAAAGTGCCTTTTTGACTTTCGTTGATTACTAATTGGTTGCAAACTTTGGCAGCTCAGATGTTTTCTCCTATCCAGAGGATGAAGGCGTTGTTGACCCACTTTTAGCTCAACATCTGGCACATTTTGGTATTGACTTCTCATCCTTGCAAAAGGTTAGCAGCTGTATAGATGAACATTGTGTATTTTTACTCTTGTAAGAAGTATGAGTGATATGCATGGCTAAAATCTAACAAAATGTTACTTGTTCGGTTCTTGATTCAGCTATATTTCTTATGCAAAATGATGGCTAGGCATAAGGGAGGATGGACATGTGACTGAACAAAGTAATTCTCTTTTGAAAGAGTAGAACTTGAAGCTTTTAAAGATCTTAATGGCATGTGGGGTGTCTGATCATTACTCAATTTTAATATTGTACAAAAATATAATTTATTCGAAATCAGTTCCTGAAAACAAAAAAAACTTAGGGTCTCAATGAGTTTGATATCCAGAAATTGTCAGGTCATAGTTGGAGAGGAAAATTTTTCAAGGTAACAACAACAACAACAACAACAACAACATGCCAGTATAATTCCACATAGTGGATCTGGGGAGGGTAGTGTGTACGCAGACCTTATTCCTACCTTGTGGAGATAGAGAGGTTGTTTCCAATAGACCCTCGGTTCAGGAAAGCATAAGCACCACATTAATGAAAAGAAAAACGGGAAGGAACAACACCGAGAAGCCATGTAAAAGCAATATAAATAATAAGAAGATAGTAAGATGACCAAAATGCAAGAAACGACAGGTAGTCATAGAAACCTACTACCAGCACGAAGCAGAGTACGCACTAATACTACCGATATTAACAATCTAGCCTACCTAACCTACTACCCTAATCCTCAACCTCCACATCTTCTTTCATGTCCTCGGTCAGCTATAGTTGCGCCATGTCTTGCCTAATAATCTCACCTCAATTCTTCTTCGGCCTACCTCTACCTCTCCTGGGGCCCTCCAATGTCAACCCCTCACACCTCCTTACCGGGGCGTCTGTACTTCTCCTCCTCATATGTCCAAACCATCTAAGCCTCACTTCTCGCATCTTGTCCTAATGGGGCCACACCCACCTTGTCCCGAATAACTTCATTCCTAATCATATCTAACCTATCTGTCTCAACATTCTCATCTCTGTTACCTTCATCTTCTGGACATGGGATCTCTTGACTGCCCAACACTCAGCCTCATACAACATAGTCGGTCTGACCACTGCTCTATAAAACATACCTTTAAGTTTTGGCAGCACCTTCAAAGTAGGGGACATTTTTAATAATTGGGTCATTCTTTTGCATGGAATATCTAAGAAAAATGTTAAGAATGTTTTGTCACATGCAATAGATATGCATGGGTTAACTAATGCTTGAGGGATGCAGAAGAGTACAAGAAGCCTTTGCATAGGTTAAAATGGGGGAGTGGAAGGTTCTTTTTGGTAGGCGAGGGAACTTAAAAGGAGGTTCTCCGATGTATATGTCAAAAGGTATGGTTTTAAAATGGCGTTAGTGTGAAATTTGGGGGTTAACATGAAAGGTTTCTGGAAGAAGCTGAGTCATGTCACAAATCTTTGTTTTCAAGAAGTTCTACCAGTGACACATTCACATATCCTGAGTACATGTCAGTTTCAGGTCTTTGTGGCTAAGAAAGGGAGACAAGGAGTTCAAATCCTTTTGACATATTTGTGTCCAATTGAGAAATTATGCTTTCTAATTTTGAGGACTATGAGATTGGAACTTAGAATGAAGAAAAATAGACTCACGTGCAACAAGTATGATTCTCCCTCCGTCCCAATTTATGTGACGGTGTTAGGATTTCGTGAGTCTAAAGAATTATACTTTGACCGTAATTCTTTTATATACCTTTTAAATATTTTGAATTATTAATTGTTGTGACTTATATACTTTTACGTAGTTTCCGAATATGTAAATTTTACTTCGAGAAACTTGAAGATTTTATGTCCAAATGCACGGTCAAAATTAAGAAGTTTGAATCTTGAAAAGCGGAAAGTGTCACTAAATTGGGGCAGACAGAGTGTTTCTGTGGGTGTTTATCAACCTGTAGATATGTGACAATACATTTGACATATCCAAAAAAGCTGTATGACAATACGTTTGGTGTCCACACTTCGTGGATGGATAGTTTTTAGTGATTAATAAATGGAATCATCCAGCATTATAGTATGTTAGAGAAGTGAGTAAAGATGTATACAGATATGATAGGTCAATAGACTAAAGATTGGGAAATGTTCCATAATAATGGGCCTTAGAGTTGGCTCAATTCTGTTAGTCTTTCAGCTGAGTTGCTTATTTGCAGCCCTATTTTAAGCATGATGCCAACTAAGGTATTCTTGCCTATATGATTACTTCTCTAACCTATTAAATCTTACTTCGATTTCTTGCATTATTTGGAGTCATATTCTGTAAGTACAACTAGAAATTATCCTTTAACTGGTTACATACTTTGTGATCATTTTCATTTGAGGCAATTGAGCAATCACTTGTTAATTATTATCTACATAAAACTGATACTAATAAGTTACTAATCCCATCATTACATCTCTTCCTATTATTACGACTAATTCTTTTTGTTTTTCCCAGACTGAAATGACGACTGCTGAGAGAGAGCTAGACCAAAATATTAATTTTGATTGGAACCGGATTCAAGAAACGGGTGAGGATGTTGAACCACTTTTTGGACCTGGTTACACTGGATTAGTCAATCTTGGTAACAGGTGCGGCTTGGCCAACGTTTCATGTCTTATATTCGTTTTAAGAAAGAAATGTATGAAACTGTGTGGTCTCATATATCTTTCTTGCAGTTGCTACTTGGCTGCTACAATACAGGTTGTGTTCTCGATGCGTTCCTTTTGGTTAAAGTAAGATAAATGTTACTTGTGGCAAATGTCTTTGATGTTCATTTATTGAAGGAAAATGTCATTTATGTTAAAGTGGTTTTTGGATTTCCTTGTTTTCTACATCTTCCCATCTGATGCCATATCTTCTATCAGATACTATTCAGATCAAAGTCTGAAAGCAGCTTTCAGTATGGCTCCTGCCGATCCAACTGTAGATCTTAACATGCAGCTGTGAGTAGCTTGGATCTATTCATTTTTCCAGTTTAGCATTACCATTACGTCTCAACTAGCTATTGCATTTGTTGTGCACTCTACTGCTCTACAAAAATCTGCATAGCATCAAAGCATGCCTTGCTTGATATTGAGTTCTACTTATGTTTCTCATTGTTACAGGATGGTAGTCGCGCATTTTCAAACTGAATTGCTCCGTTGGCACTCCTAATTAACAATTTTGAGAAGATATTCATATTCTGCAAAGCATATTTGCTTGAATTATTGATACCAATGAGTCATTGTTACGGGCAAGTCTAATGAACAAGGAGTAATATGAAAAATGAATTTATGTAAAGATTAGCACCAACATTGCATTCCTTCATATGTGACGAAGGGAGTTTTTCTTTCTTTTCGGGGTCTTTTCGTGGGGAGAGGGGTATCCAGCAGGGTTTGTTCAGACCCTGTAACTGCAAATTAGGCTGTACTGTGACGATGACTAGAGTTCTGCAGTTAGCTGAATTTTCTGGTCGCATAAACACTGATTCCTAATTGAGGATTCATATTGCTTATGCAATAAATTCGGAATTGAGATGTAGTAGTAGTATAAATACCGATCCCTGTAACAGAGCCTTTTCCACGCTTCAATTTGCATATTTGGTAAGATTTTGTTCATGAAAGCTGTTATGAACTTGGTGTGTGCTCTTAACTTGTTGATAGCTGCCCTGTATTCTGGCAGAACTAAACTGGCTCATGGCTTGCTTTCTGGTAAATATTCGGCTCCTGTTCTGGAGGTATGTGTGTGAGTACTTCATTCCTTTTTGTGTTGTCTTTTTTCTTAGTAGCTAATAGTTAATCCATGGTGATTCAGAAGGATGATACTACAAGTGCTGCAAGCTCACCGGTAAAATCTCATATGAACTTGTTATATTTTATGATTGCATCTACATGGTTTACTCTTAAGAGTAGTCCATATTATTTATTTTGTTAATATTATGATAGAAATTTGCTGCCGATGCAGCAATAAGATGTATTTTCCTTGAAGATTGATGACAATGCCGTAAAATGAATGTTGGCTGCAAACCTTCGTCCAGAACTTGTGATATCCGGTTCATTGACTTACTTTTTTTTAGTAAATTTCCCAAAACAGTTCTTAAAGCTTCCAATTTTTCATTTGTTGTGCATTAACAAATCATGCTCATTACTTAGGGGTAGTGCACTTGAATTGTCACATTTGTAGCTGTGTTGTTATTTTAGTATGGGATTTCAGGTGTGAGGCGTGTTTTAGATACCTCTTATATATTGTTCATAACATTAACTCATGAGTTTTTCCTTTCATCTTTTCTGTTTTCACCGTATCATTTCACCCGTATCTATATCTTCCCTCTCTTATTAATCATTTGTTTGCTCTCTTCACTTATTAGAAACAGGAGGGTATCCGTCCCAGAATGTTCAAGTCAGTAATAGCTGCTAGCCACCCTGAATTTTCAACTATGAGACAACAGGTACGCCGGCATTCTTGGGAACTTCTACAACCAGAAGATTGTTTCTAGTTTTTAATTTTTGATTACTAGGTTAAAGCGTGATAACACCTCAGCACTAAAAGAAGTGGGCAATCTCTCGGTATTGCGTCACGCTGAACTCTTTCCATCCAGCTGATAAAATATGTGTCTTGATTGATGCTTTCATCGGCCCTTGTGGTTTTCTTATCATTTTGTCTGCAACCAAGGTGGTCAGAACTGTTGTGTATGCTCATGTTGGCTTCATGGTCCCTTCCCTTCATTTCCCTTGAGACCTAGTCGGTTTTGTCTTTTTGTTTTGCAATTCTATTCATTCTGGTTTGTTGCCATTACCATGGCTATCGCTATTCTTATGGTTTACTAATAGCAACTTATATCTAGGATGCCTTAGAGTTCTTCCTGCATTTTATTGATCAAGTTGAACGGATGAACTCTGGGAAACCTGATTTTGATCCGTCAAGAAGCTTCAAATTTGGTATTGAAGAACGCCTCCAATGTCCCTCAGGCAAAGTTGCTTACAACAGGAGGAATGATTATATTCTCTCTCTTAATATCCCTTTGGAAAAGGCCATCAATAAAAGTGAGTTTTCTGTCTTGTTTATTGCTCTCTCTTCTTGCTCATAGTTTACATTTGTTTGTTATGAAATTCCGGAAGAGCTTGATATCCATTACTGGCTCTATTCTTATATTTCATTTGGTGTGAAATTCCAGAAGAGCTAGCAGAATTCCAAAATTTGAAGAGTAAGAAAGCTGCAGAAGGAAAAGAACTGTGAGTCTTTTCTAGTTGATCCATGCTTGCCTTTCATATAATACTTCTGCTAAATGTGTGGTTTCTGCAGGTCTGCTGACGAAATTGTCCGCCCGAGGGTGTCATTGAAGGATTGTTTAGATTGTTTTTCAGCTCCTGAGGAGGTCCATGAGTTTTACAGCACAGCTTTAAAGGCTAGGACAACAGCTATAAAGTAAACTTGCTATTCTCCCCTTAAAAGTTGTTTCTCCAATTTTCCTCTCCCTCTGCTTGCGGCTGCTCAGATGTAGTTTAGCTTGACTTCTTTTGTTGTTTTAGTAGCACTTGGTTAATATGTTGTAAGTGCCTAGTATCTTATCTTTTGGCTTTGTCACAACATGCACAGTTTCCTCTAGAGATTATAGGTGCCTTGTAAGAAATTAATGCCCAGTGACTGGCACCTTTATCTATTTATTTGAGCATCCTACCTGATGATTCTACTTTTTATCCTTTTTAACTTTGTTTATAAATAGAACTGCAGGTTTGACTTCTTTTCCAGATTATCTGGTTTTGCACATGCGAAAATTTGTTATGGAGGAAGGCTGGGTGCCAAAGAAGCTTGGTATGTCATTGTTTCTTTAGCGGAATACTTCTAACGAGCCCATTGTTTGATCTTGTTAAATTGCTAATTTTTTTTTTTTGGGTGATGGACTTCTTAGATGTCTACATAGATGTCCCTGAAACCATTGACATAAGTGGCATGCGAAGTAATGGTATTCAACCAGGAGAAGAGCTATTACCTGACAGCGGTTTGTATCTCCTTGTTTTTTACTAATCTCTTAGTGATCTTGGAAAAATGTCTTTCATTTATGCCCAATAATGTTTTGTGAATAGGAATAATATGAGCATGTCTATCTTTTTATCTCATAGGACTTCTTTTCTGCCTTGCCTCCCTTTTGTAGCTTCTCAAAAATTTTCAAGAATCTTTTGCACTTCAATCCTCTCACTTATTAAAGAGATAAATCTTCAAAAATGTGGGAATCTGCACTGCATCGCTAGTATACTTTAAGGATGAGGTCTTTGCTTTCTGTGAGAGGAAGTGTGGCAAAGACCTTTGGAACTAAAAGTGATTGCATCACCGATCAAAAAACAAAGTAATTGCTTGCAATCTTTCTCGTCAAAAATATTGGTAGTCTTTACGGCATGGAACGATGCACAACTTTTGGGTGGCATCCCCCCC